>JACAGA010000070.1:401780-461819 GCA_029231665.1 Morus indica | reverse complement strand
GGTGTCAATTTGGAGCGCCTTTTGGAGCGAGTTTGCATGATGTGATTGTTTTGATTACATGGGGAAGGCTGAGATATAATTGGTGGTGAGGATGGTGCTTGTGGAAGCTCAGTTGTTGGATGGGTGACAGTTGGATTTGGCAAGGAGGCAATCTCAGGCAATACGGGAGGCACACCAACTTGAGAAGCCGAAGGCAAATGAGAATCATGAGATAGCACTGTAGACGAGGACTCAGCAGTAGGTACATTTGGCGAAGTAGTCATAGGCACAGGCGTTGGCTGTGGGATAGGTAGATCAAGAGAAGCAAGAGACAATGAGCATTGTGACCACTTTTGGACGTCTGATGATGACAAAGGAAACATTTTTGAAGAGGAGAATGGAAATTCGGACTCAACAAATTGAACATGCCTGGAGAGATAAATCTTACCAGAGGAGATATCTAGACATTTGTAAGCACTTTGTTGAGAACAATACCCAAGAAAAACACATGGTCTAGAGCGTGGCTGGAGTTTATGGTAGGCCGCAACCAAGGATAACATACACACCCAAAGATTTTTAGTTTAGAATAGTTGGGCATTTTGCCAAATAGAGCTTCAAATGGAGACTTGTGGTCAAGAAGGCGTGTAGGCATGCGGTTTATAAGATAAGCGGCAGTTTGAAAGGCATAGGACCAATATGATAATGGAACAGATGCATTATGGAGTAGAGTAAGGCCAGTTTCCACAAGGTGTCGATGGCGGCGTTCGGCCGACCCATTATGTTGTGGTGTGTGTGGTGGGGTTGTTAAATGTTGGACCCCATGATTAGCAAGAAAATCCCTAAGCTTTTGATATTCACCCCCCATGTCTGAATATAGTGTGACAAGATTACATTTGAAAAAACGTTCAACCAGCGCTTTAAATTTGGTGAATATTTGCATGACATCTGATTTAAATTTCATGGGATAAAGCCAAATATATTTTGTGAAATGGTCTATAAAAATAACATAATATTTAAAGTTGTCATTAGACATTATTGGAGAAGGTCCCCATACATCGGAATAGACCAAATCTAAAGGACCACGACTGACTAGAGATGACACGCCAAATGGTAACTTATGGCTTTTATTACATAGACAAGAAACACAAGAAAAAGTAGTGGACAAAGATGTTAAAATAGGAAGAGAGTTGGTTTGAACAATTTGTCGAAGCATGGGTGAAGACGGATGTCCGAGACGATCATGCCATGTTTTTAGTGATGTTTTAGTGCCAACTAACGCCAAACGTACCTCCTCTGAGTTTCCATCTTTGGGCCACTCATAGACTCCCTTATTATTCGGTCCTTGAAGAAGACGTGCCCCCGTGGTGAGATCCTTTACAAGGAAACAAGAAGGAAAAAACTCAATAGATGTATTGTTGGTTTTGCAAAACTTAGAAACGGAAATAAGATTGTGATTAATGGCAGGCACACACAAAACTTTGGATAGATTAAAATTTGAAGTTTTTGAAGGGAGGGTCAAAGAACCAGTATGAGTAATTGGAAGCCCGGATCCATCACCAACAAGCACGTCATCACCACCCTCATATTCTTGATGTAGGGAGAGGTTTGCGAGATCATTTGTTACATGATGACTCGCACCGGAGTCAACAAGCCAATTTGCTCCAGCGGATTCCATGAAGGTGTTGTTGGCTACTGGTGCATTAGAAAGCTTAGCCTTGAGGGTCCGACACTGCTTAGCAACATGCCCACGTTTGTCACAGACTTGACATATAACATTATAGTTTGGATTGAAGCTACGATACCCATTGTTGTTGTGTTGACGATTGGAGTTGGGATTATGGTGATTGTTGTTGCTGTTGATATGGGGATTGTTGTTGCTGTTGACAGCGTGATTATGATTGTTGTAGAAGTTCGAGCCATGTCGTTTCGGTCGTGGACGTGTGAGATTGGCAGTGGCGGGTGAGACGTCAGAACGAGTCTCATCTCGTTTCATGGCGGCTTCATGCTCCACAAGTTTGTCATGGAGTTCTTCAAAGGAGATGACGGTGTCTCGAGCTCGAATCGCTGCAGCAATTTCCTTGAAGTCAGGACCGAGACCATTGAGGGTAAAGATGATGAGATCATCGTAGGCAACAGGAGCGTTAACAATGGCAAGTTCATCGGCAGTGCTTTTCAAACTTTGCAGGAAGTCAGTGACCGTCTTATTTCCTTTGGTCATGGTGTGGAGACGTTCCTTGAGATGCATCACACGAAAACGAGACCGATTGGCATAGAGCATGGCCAAACGAGTCCATGCTTCGCGTGAGGTGGTGGAGGAGGCCACAAAGGGCATGATGGTTTCAGTCAGTGAAGCGATTATGGCGTGAAGGAGCAGTTGGTCCTGTCGACGCCAAGTAATGAACGCTGGATTCTCAACCTCAGTGTTATTTTGGGTGATGGTAACAGGTGGGCTTAAAGTGGTACCATCTATGTATCCTAAAAGATCATATCCAAGCAGCAAGGAGTGAAACTGAGCACGCCATGGGATAGTTGGTCGTCGTGAGTTTGACCGGAAGTTGAGCGGCAGCATTAATTGCTATGAGATTGGGTTGAGGAGCGACTGGGTTGAGGACGATAGGTGCTTCGGCCATTTGGGCAATATGAGAGAGGATCGTTTCTCGGTGGAGAAAACTGCTCTGATACCATAAAAGCTATCAAAACAATTGAGGAAAAGTTATATCGTATTGATGTTGTGTAGTCTATTTATACAGCTACTCATATACAAAAGTTAAGGAGAATCAATCTATCCTGAGTAAGTTGACCTTTACAAATAAATACAAAAAAATCAATCCCATGAGAAAAGGAGACGTCCAGTGATTGTGGGATTACGGTTGTGAATTGATTTCAATTTGTCTTCCTTGATTTTCTCTATACCAGCAATATCAAGAGTCTGTAGATTAGTCAAATTGCCCATTTGGACAGGAAGACTTTCTAAGTAGTTATCTCTTAACCCAAATACTTCAGATGAATCAATTTTCCAATCGTACTTGGAAGGCCTCTCAACTTCATACCCTCCATGTCTAGGACTCGAATGAGTTTAAAACTTCTAAATGCCAATCCCAGACAAGATAAAAAGAAGACACTATCAGTAGTATCAATACCACAGTTTCGAGTCCTTCGATGATGAGCTCTAAAGAAGAGGAGGGAGCGGAGACGTTGAGTCGAATAGTCCAGGGATTTAATGGAGCCAGAGTAGATAGCATGATGACGAGCTTTGGCCAAAGTTAAGGAATCTTGATTCTCCTGACTTGTAAAGAATTGCTCCAACATTGACTTTGAGATGGAGAGGTCTCGCAATAAGTCGTGCAATCGACAATATTTGACTCTATCATTTCACTCACCGTTGCCGCTTGTGTTAGAACCGGTTATGTGTTTTTACTGTGTTTTCTTATAAAATTATCAATGATTACCAAAACAAAACACAAAAACAAAGTAAATACCACACAATGATTAAACGTGGTTCAGTCAAACCGACTTACATCCACGGGGCCACGCCCAGGCATCAAGCAATCCACTAATAGGTAAAAAGTTACAGACACCAATCGGACTTAACCAACTCAAGGCTCCCTCTTGACTATCGACGCCGCTGTGTCTAACATCCTAAGTGGCTAGCTTGGCGAGCACCACTCGTCTTCAAAACGCCTTCTCCCGAAAGCTCACAAAATCATCTCTCAAAGATTAAAATCGATGAATGCTCTCACTCTTCAACTTGTGCACACCGTGTTTTTTTAGAGTTTCAGTCCATACTCTGATACCTCGCGTATCAAGCTTTTATAAACTGATCTGGTTCAAAATCCAAATCTGTCTCAGAATCTGTAGTTACAGATAAGACAGTTATCAGCTCAAAATTCAAAGGACGTAATCTGCTACGCATATTCCAGTTGCTATTCCCTTTAACCTGGATTCTCAGCACTCCAATCTCTTTAAGGATAATATCTTGATCTTCACAGCCAATCCATCAGAGAATACGATTTTGAATAAACCTCTTATCAAACTAAAACAAAATCTATAATCAGATATTTGTTTCAATTTCAAATCCTGTTAAAAATCAAGATAGCAGCACAAGCTTGATCTTCTCCACGAAATCCTCAGAGCCTTATCTACCCAAAAAACAATCCTGTTAAAAATCAAAATAGCAGCACAAGCTTGATCTTCTTCACGAAATTCTCAGAGCCTTATCCACCCAAACGACTCAATACAAGCTGTACACGTTTCTTTGACACTTTCAAAAATAACTAATTCAAACAAGAAGCCCAATTAAACCAATCAAAGCCCAAACCATAAGAAGAAAGTCTAAAATGGCCCACATGACTCAACAACTTGAACCATATTTCTATCAATTAGCTCGTTCAGATACTCCTCTGCTATTTCCTCCATCCTCTCCCCATGCTGTGGGATAAATCCCTCTGCAATCCAGAGCCGATACAGCTTGCGCGTGGAAATCAAATAGTCTTTAAGTAATATGGCAAGTCATAATAACTTAAAGCCATTATCGCTGATACTCCATTTGGATCTCGGGAAAAATGTGATTGAATAGTGTTTAGAATCCTTTGCCATTCACTCAATCTCCTTTTCCTCGAAAGTAATCCTCCCAACACGATGCTGGCTAGTGGTAAACCAGCACACTTCTCCACAATTTCCCCTCCGATTTCCTCCAACTGAGGAGGACATCGTCTGTCAATGGTCTCAGTGAATGTTTTCCTGCAGAACAACTTCCAACTGTCCTCTTTGCTTCTAAATCTCATTTCGTGTAGAGCGCTTTGAGCATCTGCATGCAAAGCAACATAGTTGTTGCGGGCTGTAATTAACAACCTACTTCCACTGCCACCGTCTGGGAAGGACTTTGCAAGACTATCCCAAGCCATGTTGCTCCATATTATTATATATACTAAAAGAAACCTTCCGGACACTGTTCATCTACACGCAGTTTACTGTTTTAAAATAGTGTTATGACGCTTTTGCCCTTTTTATTTTCGCTTCTTCCGTTTGTGCCTGGAGGGCCTATTGGTATTTTTGACTCTCTTAATGTGATTGTACCTTACGTGGTTTTACTCTTGCTTTTTTCTTTGTTTCTATTGAGCCCTAAAACTTTTTATGTTTCCCTTTTGTGCTTTTCCGTTGTTTCTTTCTCACTCTCTGTTTTTTTTTTCCCTTCATATCCTCATTTCGTCCTTTTCTTTAGCTTGATTTTGGTTGGAATCCTGGGAGTTTTGCTCTGTGTTCTTCATGTGTGGGTCCTTTTGATGGGTTTTGGAGGAGACTTTAGTTAAGCCCTAAAACTTTTTCTACTTCCCTTTTGTGCTTCTCCGTCGTTTCTTTCTCACTCTCTGGCTTTTTTTTTTTTGCCTTCATATCCTTATTTCGTCCTTTTCTTTAGCTTGATTTTGGTTAGAATCTTGGGGGTTTTGCTTTGTGTTCTTCATGTGTGGGTCCTTTTGATGGGTTTTGGAGGAGACTTTAGAAATATACTATTTTTGCTCCTTTTTATGTATATTTTCTATTTTTTACTTTTTTTGATTACTATTGTTCGTTTCATTCTTTATATATTATTAATGAATTATATATTTTTGCTATAATTTTTGTGGCATATCTGTTTTTCTGCCGTTTCTTTCTCACTTTCTGGGTTTTTTTTTTCATATTCTCATTTCGTCTTTTTTTTTAGCTCAATTTTTGTTGGAATCTTGGGGGTTTTCCTCTGTGTTTTTCATGTGTAGGTTCTTTTGATAGGCTTTGGAGGAGACTTGAGAAATTAGAAATTTTCTTTTCTTTTTTCCTTGCATTCTCTGCTAATGTTTTTATTTGTCATTATATACTATTTTCGCTCCCGTTTTATATATATTTTCTATTTTTTGCTTTTCTTGATCACATACCATAAATTATTACCCGTGCAACGCACGGGTATTTCACTAGTATCATCTAAAACCACCAGCTAGCGCCTGCTCTGTAAATGTTCATAGAGCATTTCCTCTTAACTCGTCTTCTCATAGTCTTCTTAAATCTCTTGTTATTTTCATTACTTGCCTGATGATGCCTTGCAGAATATTTCTGGTTGTAAATTCTTGGGATATATAGACCCAAGCGCGACAATCAAAATGAGCTATAACATCGACATGGTTATAAACTTTGGCAAGAGTCGTCTTGCCAATTCCGCCCATTCCAACTATTGAGATGGCTCGCCGTTCATCATCATCTTTGACAAGTTGCGCCACCAGAGTGGCTATATCCTCCTCCAGGCCAATGATATCTCTATCCTGACCACGAGGAGATGATCGCCGCAGATTCAGAAGCTTTTCATTTGCATGCCCTGTTGCCTCTCCGATATTCTTGATGCCATACGTTTGACGGCTTGCAGAGATGTCAGAGATTCTCAATTGAATTGCCTCAACATCCTTACCAATATTGGAACATTGATTCCATTTCTTGAAAACGGAAGCGTACCTCCTGACAAAGTGCCTGTTTTTCAAGGATTCGACCTTGAGAAGGTAAGTATCGATGATGTCTTCAGCATCATAAGCAACATTTCTAACGTCAAAAACCCAACTACGCACCCGCATATCACCTTCTTGCTTAGTATCTGCATCCTTTAAGAAGCACTGCATCCGCTTGAGTTCATCCCGCAACCGCTCAACTTGTCTTTTGACGTCTTTGGTTATTCGGATTTCCTCACCCACTTCAGCAAGCCTCTCTAAAAGAAAAGAAACAGCAGCTTCGGCCATTGCTCCAGCAAACAACAAGAAAGTCTGAGAACTTATATTTTTCTTTTTGGTGAAGGAGAAGAAAATGATAAGGTTTAATGTCTATGAGGCTGCAAATCTCTTAAAATATCAGGAAGCCATAGAAGAAAGCTCGTTTTCACGACAATGTTTTAGGTCAAACCCTTGTGCATGGTCCAACATTTTCAATATGGTAGTACCAATTAATATCCTCTTTCAACTAGTAGGTAGTAGGCTCAATTGTTCCCACTTTGTCTACTTATACCGTTTCCGTAATCACAGGAAATAACTCGGTCTATGGTCTATGATCTGTGGTCTATGGTCTATGATCCTCCAATTTAAGTTGCCTAGACCGGGCAGCAACGATTCTTACTAGGGGTCTAAGTAAATCCCGACAACCCAATGTACCCAGTCTACCCGAATTGGGCTGAAAAAGTTAAATTTTGAATTTTTCTTTTAATTTTCAGATTGGTTAAAGCCCAGTTTAATAAATATAGGCCGGGGTGCGACTTTGGGCCTGAACAACCCGTAGTCTCCCGATCTGGCCGGCCGAAGAGATATTCAAGCTTAAGTTTTTATATACATATAATATTAATGTATAGACTATTATATATAATGGTTAAGGAAGACCATCAGATGAAGGAAACTCTATATATAAAAGCATTCTTTTCAATTCTTTCTCAAGCAGCGTCTCTCCTTTACTCTCTCTTCTTTCGACTCTTTGCTTCACCATTTACTCTAATAGTCTTTTTTTCTCTTAAAATTGAAACCCTTGTAGTATTCTTTACAGTCAAACCTCCGTCTTTTCTTTCTCTCTCAAATCTTTTTATTATTTTTCCTTATCCCTTTCTAAAAACTTGGTCGACGCTGTGTGAATGAATTTTTCTTTTTAATATGTGTTTCATTGATATATATATATTACATTTTTTGTGTACTGAATTTACTGATCTGAGTTTATTTTTCTATATTTTCACTTAAGTTTTTTGCCGCATGATTCATTTTTTATCTAAATCAAAAGGATCAAAGTACTTTGTTTTCCCTTAAAAAGAGGTATGAACTACTAAAAAAATGAGATCCATTAATATGGACCTAAACTGTAGAGCACGACCGACCCGAGCCGAGCCCACACAGCCCGACTTGCGATAGGTTTTTGGGCCTCACGAGGTGCTACGGCCCATGAATTTTCCACCTCGACATGTGCGGCTCGGCCTAATATTTATGCTTAACCCGGCCGACCCCGGCCGATTTACACCCCTAATTCTTACTAGTGAAATCTAATGGTGAAACTGTCAGCTCTATGAGCAAAAAGCGTGCCTTTTTGCTTTGGATGTGTGCTTTTTAAGCACAAATGACATATCTCTACTCAAAAGAACAACAACAAGCAACAACAAGCTTAATCTCAATTTGATTAGAATCGGTTATATAAATTTTATTTTTCTACATAGCTCTATTTGAAATTAGACTTTTATGAAAGTCTAGATCTAAAATGTCTTTCTTAACTATTTCTGTCTACGTAATTCTTAGATCACCCTTCCCTCTCCTAGTATTAAGAATAATAATGTCCTCCTAAGCACGAACTGGTACTTCTAGCGGTCTACGTTAGACATACACGTACCACCTCAAGCGGCCACCTTATCTTTTATTGGTGATACACCTACTTTATTACAAATAACTTCATTCTTTATGCGATCTATTCTCGTATGGTTACTCATCCATCTTAATATATGCATTTCTGCTACACTCATCTTAGATAAGCTGCCTGATCACATAACAAATTTTCATGAAAAGGTTTAAGAAAATGGGGACTAAAAAAGCAGGAAAATTGAACTCTTTCCCAGAGACAAGATCATTTAACCTTAGTTGTCTTGTAGGATTTGAGCTCGAACCCAATTCCAAATAACCATTTCCAGAGAATAGAAGAGCTTCTTCTCGCATCGTTGCTTAAGGACACGTCCCTGCTTTAAGCTCAGCTAAAACATGCCCACAATCAGTACGCTCATTAATAGTTTTTAAGCCCAAAAACCACACTGCAATTTAGCATAATTTACGTGCCTATCAAACAAAAGTTATGTGCTTTTTATCTTCGAGCTGAATCTCAATCCCAACAGAGAAGCAATCCTATATGGCTGCATTTCGAAATGCGTCGAACATATGGAGTTCATTATACGGAGGTAAATTGGTCTGGAGAAGTTGCAAAGATCCAAGCTTTGAAAGAACAAAGTGGATCCAATATATCCTCGAGCTCAGGACCTCCATTTGCACAGAGAGAGAGTAGTTATTGAACTTCGAAGACTATATGGGTTTCATTTTAGGGAAATACAATGATGTTTGGCGAAATTTGATTAAATGTCCCCATAAAATCCAGACATTGGAAAGACACAGAAATTTGGTTAATTTTCTTCCGAAGACACAATATTTGAAAACTATAAGAACAGATTAGGTTTTCATTGGGGAAGAAAGAAAACATTAAAACACTTGGTTCATAGATTAGAATATGTCATTAGAATTATTTTTAATTTACGTGTATTTTTTCACAAAAAAATACTATAACAAATCATAAACTATAATTCAAATCATACTTTAAATTCTCTAACCAAACGTTTTTACAATTTAAATTTAAATTTTAAATTTTATTATAATAAAAAACTCTTAAAAATAATCACATTTAATTATTTTACTATAATAAAAAATTTTCAAATAAAATTACATTTTAGCTCAAATTAAAAATTCAAATAGTCCTAAAATTCTCACAAAGTTTGAGATTAGTGAGTGATAATACGAGAGTCTATCAATCCCAATGAAATTCAACCATTTTGTAATGTGGACTTAACGTGTATCAACGAGACTATATACGCAAAGAGAGCAAGACAGGCGGCCAAAAAATGATGATTCCGGCGAAGAAATCCAGTGAACCTCCATTGTTTTTAACATAATCTCAGAAGCATCAGAAAGTTCTTTCTTCGTGCGTGGCTTTTCAATTCCTTCTTTTTTTTAGGAAAGTTTTCGATTCCTATTTTTGGTTTTGATTGAAGTTTTTTGTTTCTTTTCTATTTTTGTTTAATGCTTCAATTGCAATCACTATTCCTGAGCCGCGCAAAGTGAGGTCGCCGCCGGAGTTTGGAGGATGTTAATAACGGAAACGGCCCGCTTTGTACCGCCTAAATTCCAATTGCATTTTTTAACTTCTTATTCTTAAAAGAAAAAATTGCATCAATCTTAGAAGACACCTTTTCTACATCAACAAACCTGTTTTGATCCTAAATTATTGAATTTCATCTTTGTAGTTATGGATAAACTTGTGACCAAAGACTAATGCCTCGTTTATTTTACCGATTTGAGTTTAAAATTTGAGTTTTTTTTTTACAGTAAAAAGCTCTCATAAACAATTACATTTAACTTTTTTGTTACTGTAAAAGCTCTTATATAAAATCGCATCTCAATTTGAATTAAAAACTCAAATCAGTGAACTAAACGAGCCTTAAAGTTTTCTGTTTTGAAAATAAATGAAAAAAAAACATAAAACTTTATTTTCAAGTTAGGATGCAAAGGAAACCGACACTCTAAAAAAAGTTAGATTTAAATTTTAGTGGAAAAAAATACTATTATAAAATTTTGAATTGTGATTCGAGTTGTGTAAAATTTGAATTGTAGTTCAAGTTATGAAATTTTGAGTTTAGTATTTGTGATCAAAATAGTTTTTGATTCGCAAAAAAAAAAAAATGATAAACAGGAAAATAACATAATTGGTAAAGTGATTAATAAATTATAACATATTGTTTTAAATAGTAAATTATAACATAATTTAATATTTAAATTTTAAACATTATTAAAAACTCAAAAATACTCCTAAATCTCATTTTCCACCTCACTCCTCCCCCTACATCTATTTTTTTAAAAATTCTAATTCTAGAACAACTTTATTTTTAGGCTCAACTTTAGAAATATATATATATATATATATATATGTTTTTTTAGAACAGTCTAAAATTCTAACTAAAAAGATGAAATGATTTTTTTTTTATTATCGCAATTGAAAGTAATGAGCCTCTCAATATTGAAGAATCTTGTTCTTAGAGATCTTATAAACTCGAATATGATCAAGTGCTTTCCGTTCTCTTCTTCTTAGGCGTGTAGTACATATAATTCTGAAGGAAGAGAGAATTCACATTGCAGTTTGTTTGCTTTCCTGATCGATCGCTTGACATGGCATTAATAGAGCCAGTCAAGAAGAAGAATCTTAAAGCTCGCCTGAAACTTATGTACAACAGAAATTTGACATACTTTACAAGTGACAAGCACGCCTCCATCATACCTGCCGAATGCTGCCCAATCTCCTCATAAAACAATGTTTTGTAATTGTATACACAAAGCCAGCCTCCATCCGTTGACCTGCATCTCTAGTTTCAAAATTAAAAATTAAGCAAAGACTTCTTCCTTCCTAAAGCAGCGAAACTGTTTTGGTCAAACCTTTAAATTAACTCCATTCACCTCTATTGGGCCCATTTTTATATTGATGTATCACCACTTGACAGCTGTAGACTTGTCTAGATAGACAAAAATTTAAAATATAAACACCAGCCCCGGTGATGTCTTTTTCTTTATTCACTCTTTTACAATTTGACAACTGTAAACTTGTCTAGAATTAGGCTCACACAAAAGATGTGATTGTTTGTGAGATTCGAGTTTAGTTCGTTGATTCGAGTTTTTAATTTGAGTTGAGATTTGATTTTATGTGAGAGCTTTTTACTGTAGCAAAAAAGTTAGATGTGATTGTTTGTGAGAGCTTTTTACTGTAGCAAAACTCGAATTCTAAACTCGAATCAGCGAAATGAACGGGGATAAATAAAAAAGACAAATCACAAACACAAGCATGTAAAATATGTACTAGTGTGTACTTATCATTTTGTTTTTTCCAATTAATTGTGGTCCATATGCATGTACCACTATAAATCTATATAGACATTGCTTTTTTCCTTTTTGTTCGCATCTCTAGCAAGGGGAAGAGCGTTTGTTTTCATCCTTTTTTTGGGTACAGTTTTTCTCGGTATGTTTGGAATTATTTATCTTGCTTTCAATATCATCTTTAGTGAAAGGCCGTGAAGTATTCGAGTTGACATTTGTCAATAAGAAAACTCTACTCTCTTGTCAAAATGACCATGTGCATGTTTCCTATATCCACGTATCATATGTATATATATATAATATTATATATATATGTATATGCATTTTCAATGCGTAGAAGCTTCTTCTCATTCACCTAACTAGCTATCCAGTTAGCTATATCAGTACATATTAACAATTAAACCGGCCAACAGAACCAACTAACTCAATCAATATATCTCATTTTCTGATCTTGTTGATTAAGCTAATGGCCACCAAATCTCAAACTTCTATAGAACTTCCGGTCTTTGACATCTCTCAGCCATTGGACAAAGCTTCCCTTTCCTCTCTCTCAAAGGCCTGCAAAGAATGGGGTTTCTTCCACATTACAAACCATGGCGTCTCCAAAGATCTTTACAAGAATCTCTATTCTCTTTCAAACCATATTTTCAATCTCCCTTTGGAGTCAAAGCTCAAGGTTGGTCCATTGTCTTCCACAAAAACCTACACTCCTCATTTCATCGCCTCTCCTTTCTTTGAAAGCCTCAAAGTGTCCGGACCGGACTTCTTTGCCTCTGCTCAGGCTTCAGCAGCATTTCTCCTTGACCAGCAGAATTCAGAATTCAGGTAACCTCCTAGTATTGCTGTTTCAACATCATGGTAACCAAATAGTTAATGTGCTCATGTTTAGACTTTTCACACATGTACTTTCGGCTGTCTTTGTTATACTTGTGTTGGGGGGTACCGTTTTTGGTGCATGAGAAGTAACATAGAAATATTGAGCGGCGTGTGATTTTCTTTCGTAATCTTCTTTTTCATCCTGAAATTCTGCAGTGGCTGAATGTGAACGTAGCTCTCACATTAAGGGTGAACCACTATAAATCTTATACATGTTGGTAATTTGTTTGTTTATTCTTCGATTTTATTGTTTTTAGTAGTTTAAAAAAAAAAAGGCGTCTAATTCTTAATGCTAGCAACATTAGCATTATCAAATTCGAAGCACTTGACGTTGGTATTTAAGGCAGGCTATTGAACCATTCCAAAGTCCATTCTAGATACTCCTTTTTGTATTAGTTTCTTGGAATATCTGTTGAGTTTTTGGTTTCTGATTTCCAGTGAGATACTAAAAGAGTATGGGAGCAAAATGACCGAGCTATCAAAGAGAATTGTAGAAGTTGTCTTGATGAGCTTAGGGGAAAGCTTTGAGCAAAAGTTTTACGATTCCGAATTCAGAAACTGCCATGGTTATTTGAGAATAATCAACTACACACCCCCAAAGAGTGTGACAAAACAAGAAGTTGAAGGGCTCGGAATGCACACTGATATGAGCTGTATAACAATTGTTTATCAAGACCAAATTGGCGGGCTTCAAGTGAGATCTAAGGAAGGGAAGTGGCTGGACATAAATCCATGTGAAGAAACCCTTTTGGTGAACATAGGGGACTTAATGCAAGCATGGAGCAATGGAAAGCTGAGATCGTCCGAACACCGAGTCGTGCTGAAACGACTCGTTGACCGCTTTTCGTTGGCTTTCTTCTGGTGTTTTGAAGATGAGAAAGAGATTTATGCCCCAAATGAAGTGGTGGGAGAAGGGCATTTGAGGGCATATAAACCTTTTGTTTGTGCTGATTATTTGAGGTTCAGAGAGATCAGCAGTACTAACGGGGAAAAGAAGTTTGAGAAAGTTGGTTTTACTGTAAAAGATTTTGCTGGAACCAGCACAGATTGATCAGCAGTAAGCTCCTGACCGAAAGTTTCTACTTAATTGGTAATATATTTATTCATTGATTTTTAAATCAACTTTCTACATATATAAGTGGTATATCATTGATGAGAGATTATTATTTGATACGAATAAAAGCATAGAAATTTCATGCGGGGTTGTTGAGATGTGATAATTCTTCTGGGGTTTGAAGCTTTGCAAGGTGACCAGTATTGGCATTAATGTGACCGCTATTCTTTTAAGTTTTACCGTGTGTTCATGCCATTAATTATGCACGTAAATTGTTCATATGTTCATACAATTGTTTTATGTTTCTTATTATTTTGCTGGAAATTCGAGTAATCAATTGGGAATCTGAGCTCTCCCATTCTTTTACCTCTCCGCTTCTTGTTTTTCCCCCTATTTTCCTTTTCTACTTCCATCATCAAGTTCATTTATATATTCAACACAACATATTTTAACTTTTGTTTTACAGGGAAAAATGTAATAATATAAGCGTGATTAAAAGGTTGTCTATTTATCATTTGTGATGTATTGATTTATGCTTGGCCACAAAGCCAGCTTATCATGTGTATTATTATTATTATTTATGAATAAATAATGTGTAATATTATTCAACACACAAAATTAAAACTTAAATAATCATTGGGCGTTATTTTTTTTCTATTGGTGCACGTTAGTAAGGAGAATCAATTTAGAGCCTACACAAGCCAATAGTTACACCTCAAATTTCCTGTACTAACCCAAATATATTGGGGCCAAAACTCCGCTAGTCAAGTCAAATTGAATTTTATATATTTTATGATTGCTTCAACTATCTATCTATATCTACAGCAAATCAGTGGACATATAATTTGGGAGATGATTATGTATTACTTTCAGCTCAATGAGCAAAGGGGAAAAAACCTTATATGGAAATCTAATTAAAACCCTAAACGGTTGTGGCTAATACAAGGATTTCGTTTGGTTCGTGAATTCTAATTTTAGAGATTTAAATTTATTTATTTGAACTATTAAATTCGAATCGAGATTTGAATACGCAATAAAAATGTAAAATCTAAACAGAAAATAAAATTTGAATTTCTATTTGTTTACTTATTGAGAAACAAGAAAATGGTGTAAATTAAATGGTAAATAAATTTCCTACTTTATATAGCAAATGGGTTTAAATTGTGTGAATTTAAGAGGAGGTGGGAGGTCAATTAAAAACATCAATATCACCATTTGGACTGGTCCAAAACAACCATCAAATTCGAATGTGGATCTTTTCTTACTTAACTAACCACATACTACTCTGACAAGTTTAAATCCGACTAGTCTGTATGGACGTTGAGGGCACAAGATCCTTCAGGAAATGCACCAAACATGCTGGTTCTTTTTCTTTTTTTTTTTTTTCTTGAGTTTATTTAGTTTTAAATCATTTTTAAAAACTATAAATAATTAATTACAAAAATAATATTTAAATAGTAATTGCTGATATTTTTTTGGTATTTCAAAAACTCTGACCTGGTTATTTTTTAACTCTTTTAAAATCATAGCGAATAATATTAGTCAAGAAAACATTGAGAATACTTCTTGGATTATTATAAATATAGGGTAAAACGTGCAATTTAGCCAAAACCCTGCGGCACTCTTTCGATTTTCGTTAGAAATTATTGTAATATATACTATAAATAAAATATTTGTAAACCCTAGCATAAAAAAGAATTAAAGCGTGATGGTTGGCCAGTTCACTCTCTTCCTCAACATCAGAGGTTCGAATCTCGTCGTAAACTTTTTTATTTCCCCGGTTTTTCGCTTTCTCCATCGTCGTCTTCAAACCAGAAAATCATGGAGAAAAACGATTCCCCTTCTCCTCGCAGAAAGGTAACAATCTCTCTCCTCTCTTCTCTCTCTTCAATCTCACTTCCACACTTTCCATTTCATTACAATTCCTTCTCAGATCTCAAATTATTTCTTGATTTCTCTCTCTCTACAGTTTAAGTTCGCTCCCAAAGCTCCTGGTCGCAGAAAGCCCAAATCTGTTCCGGCCAAAACGTAATTTTTCCTTGAAATTTTGGTTTTAAGCTTGGATCCTTGAGTTTCCATGGATGTTTATTCGAATTTGTTAAATATTGATTCAAATGATTGCAGAGAAGCGGGTGATGAAGCTGATGATGGAGCTGCCGAGGCCCAGACTTTGCTCCGTCAGTTTAACGTAACGATAACTCTTTTTTCTTCTCTAATTTTTCGCGTTATAATCATTTCACTGTTTTGACAAGTCTTTTTTTCTTTTTTTTTTTTTTTTCTCTGAACGGTATTATAATAGCCTCTGGGACTCTGTTTGGGAACATGCATTTGGGATTGTTTGGTTACACGTTTACATTTCCAAGAATGGTCTTCTCAAAAACAATTTTTTATTTTCTTGTGGATTATGAAAGAAGTAAATCTATATATGGGATTATTTATACTTATTTTACGCCATAACTTGAGAAATGACCCAAAAGTTCAAATAAAGTAACAAAAACCAATTAAAAAAATCCATTTTTTTCAAGATGTTGAAAAAACAACAAAAAGGACATTCTTTTTGTTTAGTCTCGTTTAAAAAAAAAAAAAAAGAGAAAAGAAAAGAGAGAGACGTAGAAAATTAGATTTTGGGATTAGATGCCTGAAAAAAAAAATCCACTTCACAATTAATTAGCTTATCTGTACCTGTTATATATGTGTTAGAACATGTCAAAAATTACTTCAATTTAGTTCTTTTTTTAGCAGTTACTTGCTATATTTTATAGTGGATATTGGATATTGATTCATCGTTGTCTGTGAATTCACAGGAGAATCTCACAAGAAGAGGGCCTAAAGCTGGAAAGAAAAGTAATTATTCATCATTTCTTGATCTCTTATTATCAACTCATACATTATGCAGTAGAGTTCTGCCAGATTCTGAAATTGGGTTTAGTATAGCACCAACTAGCACATTAGGAATTAAACTCAAAACTTGTGATCACATCATTAAAAGTACTTCTTGAGAGTTTTAAATGATCATCAGTACCTTAGCTCTACTCATTGCACTTAATTATGGATAATAATAAAAAAAACACCCAGATTAAGAAATGTGGTTTACTTTTTCATTGTTGTTGTGATTAAGATTATGGTGCATCTGGCTTCCACTTACTTTTAATGTTCGACGTTCAGCTCAAGTTGCTTTTGGTCCTGGGGCCACAACTGCGTCTTCAGTGATAAGGTCATATGGAGTACCCAAGGCTAAGGATGGAGGTGGTAGTAAAAGCAGCTGCTTAGACCTCAAAGGTTCTAATGATGGTGAAATTCTCACACCTTTGCCTTCCAAGAAGGATGAAACCGATGCATCATATGAAGATGATACTGATGTATCAACTCGAATTGGCAAGAAAGAATACAGAGAACCTTGGGTGCGAAACCCTCGTGTGGATCTCTCTCTCTTTCTCTCTCTCTCTCTCCAGACTTAGCATCCGATGTTTCTTTTTGTTGTTGCAGGATTACCAGAACACTTACTATCCTACTGTTCTTCCTCTAAGGAGGCCTTATTCTGGAGACCCAGGTACTTCTTGAGATGCTTCTGTAAGGAACTCTTCTAGTTGCTTAACATTTAATAGAAGTGTCCTGGAAGAAATAGTCATCAGTGAATCTATTATTAACCCGTTGTCTCAATTTTCCGTTACGACGCTTCTCGGTTACTGCTTACGTTCAGTTCACAGCTTTAAAAGAATATTGGAATCCTGAAAATGAACATTGAAAGTATTTTGTAATGGTATTCTTCATATGTAGGGAACTTGATTCCAGCAATCAATGTCACTGATATTATTTTTTTTCCTTGTCTTTGTTGATTGAATTCTACTATATCTACAGTAACCAGTTACTTTCATCATTAGGTATGTTAAATGCCATTGCCTGTTTTGCTTTCAGAAATCCTGGATGGAGCTGAATTTGGAGAGTCTGCTACAAACGAAGAGTACAATGAAAATGCTATTAATCCTGCTCAAGAACTTGGGCTGACGGTGTGTGATAGATTAATAATAGCATTAATGCTTAAACACTAGCAAGTAATACATTTGGTCAGATATTTTGACATGAAGACTGATGTTTGGTAACAGGAGGAAAATGAAAAAGAAAACATGATTCTGTTCCAGCTTCCTCCTATGCCATTGGTCAAACGATCAGCTAGTGCAAAGGGGAAAGAGAAAGTTGGATCCTCGCTGTCGCTAGACGGCCCAAGCGCTAAGGGCAGCAAATTTGAAGATTTGGCAGCAGGATTTGCGGGGAAAATGCTGGTTTACAAGAGTGGAGCAGTCAAGTTGAAGCTAGGAGATATCCTCTATGATGTGAGTCATAGCAGTAGGCTTGATTATTATATGCATAAACACTCCAGAAAGAAATGATTTCAAGTTACCAACTGTTTGGTTTGTCTATGTATCTATGCAGGTTTCAGCTGGTTCGAATTGCATATTTGCTGAAGATGTTGTAACGATCAATACTGCAGAAAAGCAATGTTGTGTTCTTGGAGCGCTCAGAAAACGAGCCGTCGTTAATCCCGATATTAATTCCCTCGTTAATTCTGTGATCGACTTGGGCTAAACACACAGACAAAGGGTGATGTAGTACATAATATTTGTGGGAGCACACTGCACATGATGTAGCCGGTAAATGCATGCATATGGAGTAGGTAGATCATCTGATCACATTTTAACAACTCGGTGACAAGTGAAACTTTTCTGTAATGACAATAGATTTAGGTAGATTATCCATTGATGTAGTTTTTCTTGTAAAGAAATGAAGATTATTGCTTCATTTTCTTGGCAGGATAACAGTAAATTGCGTGTGATCACAATTTGCATTATGAGATTGCGCTTGTTTTTGAAATGACAAGATCTCTGGTTATAGCGGTAATAGACAAGCGCAACGGTAAATTCACGGCCCTCTCCCAGGATGTTTGTATCCTCCACCGCAGTTGGAAAATAAATAAATAAATAAAAATAAAACTCAATTTATAGAAGGGGCCCGAGTAGATGAACAGAAAAAAAAAAACAAAAAAACAAAAAAAACAAAAAAAGACCCTTCTTATCATTTTGCTAGGCATTATTGCTTTTTTCTTGTTCTGCTAAGAGGGTATTGCTCTTGTCAACTATTTACGTGATCTCGTTGCTTTTCCAAAGGAACTTTATTCAAAATAACGGTAGAACTTAAAAAAAAAACCAGCGACATGCACGTCCACAATCCATATTCAAGGGAAATGAAAAGGAGAGAAAGAGCACAAGAGAATTAAAAAAAAAAAAAAAAAAAAATCAAAAGACGAGAAAGTCGACAATTGGGAGGCAATTCCCCGATCCACCAGTAATGTCGTCGGATTTATGGTCAAGCCTTGTTGGCTCGAGCAAGCACCACAACCAGTAGTACCATAATGGAGAGCATGAATGATGTCCTCAGCTTCTCCTTAAAAAGATCAGTGCTTCCTGAATCGGATGTTGTCTTTTCGTTCTCTGGAGGTTGAAACAGATCATTCATAAACTTCGTAATCTTCTCAACCACTTCCATGATTTTTGATCTAGTGCCATCGAAAATCCATTTCACTATATTTGTTTCTTCATTGGAGTCCTCAGGTCTCTCATCCGGACTCTCGGGCCTATTATCCTCTGCGGGAAATTCTCATCCTTAAACACGACTTAGAAGCTACTAAAAAAATAACAAATCCAAAAGAGATTGAAAGAGGAACAACTAACAACTAACAAATGAGACGCAAATGTAATAACTAGAATTCATTCTAACCCGAGTAAAACGAGTCTCTGAGCTCCCTCACCGCCTCATTGTTCAGAACTGCATTCCAAACCGTCTCATCCGATGATAAGGATTTGACCATTTTCTACACAAGAAATGCACTATTGAAACAAATAGCTATCTACTAAAATTGAACACAAAAAGTGAGTTCATTGGACACAAATAACATGAGATTTGACATGTCTTCCTCCAAAACATGGGGTGGGGGGTGGGGGGTGGGGCAGACAACATTCATTATGAGGATTGCTCTGCGCATATTCGGGAAAACTATTATAACATAACGAGTGAAACTCCGATCTTGTTCCTTCCCACATCAAGACATGACTTTCAGAAAGATTTTCCTTTGTTTAAATGCATTTGCAAGCATCTTCTGAGAACTTGAAAAAATAAAAAGGCACCTGCACTAATGGCTCGGTCCGCAACAAATGAAAAGCGTCATAAACTCTCTCCGATCCATAACGTTGCAGCATTTTCGAATTACACATACAAATGGATGGCTCCATCCAATCCCCCTCCGATCCAGCCGAAGAAATTTGATGAACAAAATCAGTAGGAATGATAACCTGATGTTCCTCACCCTTGTCCAGTTCAGGAACAAATTTATCCCTTACAAGATTGCAGCAAGACTCATGGTTGAAAACCCTGCAAATACAAAACCGTCCAAAACGGCAGGCATTAGAAAATTTTGATCATTGTGCAATTGCAGTTAAAGAAAATTGCAACAAACTGAAGATAAATAGGCCCAAATCGTATTTGGTAGGGAAGTTTCCTGATGATAAGTGAATTGACACGTCTAGAAGAAAGAAAATATATATAAATGAAAAAATAATCCATGTTTTCCTTTAGAAGCTTCCTAGTTCCTAGATTTTCTGTTGTCTTACTAGTTCCTAGATTTTCTGCTGTCAGACATTCGTTTGGCCTAGATAATTCTTATTGCATTTGATAGTGCATTTAAAATTTTATTGATTTGAATTGAGATATTATTTTATATGAAAATTTTTTATTATATTAAAAAAATTAAGTTAAATAGGATTGTTTTTAAAATTTTTTATTGTAACATTAGTTCTCCAATAAATGCATCGCTTTTCCCCGTTCTCATTAGTCATCATGATTTACTAGAGCGAACACTTGTTTTGAAGACTTTCTTTTGCTGGGGTCTACAAAAAGAATATGTCCTATTCCATAGCCGTCAAAACAACCTCCAATTTAATAATAACAGTGAAACAGAAGTCATAGCTTCAATAATAATTAATCTAGAAACTTAAAAAACAAAAACAAAAACAAAAAAATTCCCACAAAACGCTTAAAACTAGTGACCCATAAACCAAAGAAATGACAAAATTCCACCATTTGCATCCGAAAATAAAAACAGAATAAGAAAAATAAAATGAAATCTTGCAACAAAACAAAAGGAAGAAGAAAGAGTTTCTCACTGTTGAAGAGCAGAAACGGCGCAGTGGACTTCATCCTCGGACGGAACAGGACCGAGAACAAATTCATCAACAAACCCATGAAAAGCCTTTTCCTCTTCTTCACAGCCGCCATCCACCGCCACCCAATCGGGCTCGTCACAATGAGGCCAGGACGAGGGCGACGGCGGCGACGACGTTGTGGGCAATCCATATACATGATTATTATTATTATTAACATTGCATGAAGCAAAAGGCCAAGACAGAGACAAGTTGTTGGTGGAAGAGTTGCCGCTTTTCTGGACATGCCTCGGAGTAGTACTAGAACTTGTAGTGTTGGCAGAAGAAGCGGTTGAAGAAGAAATAGTGGGTTCTTGAAGCGGCCCACCGCCGAAACTGGCCCTTGTAACAACTCTGCCAACCGACCTCAACAGCCCTCCTCCATTACCACCTCCCATGCTTTTGCCTCCGAACATCATAGGTTGGTAAACTCACGATAAGGAAAGGATATATTCTTGTATTTCTATATCTGCTTTTTCTTATGCTTTTTTTTATTTCTGAAAAAAAAAAAAAGGAAAGAAAAGAAATAAGAGAGAAGTAAGGCAGATTTTAGTGTGGATTTTTCTCTAGAGACCGTGACTTTTCTTATTTATTTATTTATTTATTTAGTATTATTTTGTTTGTGATCTGGGTTTGTGTTATTCTTTCGAGATGATTTTTATGGATAGGAACGTGTGTGACGGTCGAGTTACATTGGCGTCACCTTAATTTCTTTTACGATAGTTTTTTTTTTTTTTGGTTTTTTCCTCTATTGGTTTCTTTTCTTCTTGGTGACCTGTGTCCTATTTACTGCCAAAATTACTGGCCAAATGCTGCGTGTTTCTGGATACGTTTTTATTCAATTGTGCCACTATTTTTGAAATTTTCTAAACCAGCCCATAAAGTTTATTTTGATTACCCTCTTTTTTTGCTTCTGTATGTGATAAACATTTTTTTTTGAAAGTTATTTAAACTTTTTTATGCAGTGAGAATTTAGAAAATTCTATCTTGATTTTCGAGTATTCAGTTGATAGTCTTGGATCGGACTAATTTACGACATATTTAGTTTGTTGATTTGAGTTTTTAATTTAATTTTAATTTTAATTTTATGTGAATATTTTTTATTGTAAAAAAATTAAATGTGATTATTATTAGAGTTTTTTATTATAATAAAACTTAAATTTTAAATTTAAATCGGTAAAATAAATAAAATTTTAGTTTAAAGTAATTATTTAAAGGAAAAATAAAGCGAGGACCCTTTAGATTTTATAAGTTTTAATTTTTATTTTTTATTCTTGATTAACATTATTTTAATTAATAATTAAATAAATTAAAAAGTAATAATTAAGCTTAAAGAATAAAAATCCAGATTTAATTGAAGTTACTGCATATCCGTGTATAATTCCCCTTATGCAATATTGAATATGGGGTAACTATTAGTGTAAAACTAACTACGAATATTTGATATCAAATAAGGAAAAACAAATGTACATATGTCAATAGTCGAAAAAAAATCTACAAATGACGAAAATTGGAGCAAATTTAGCAAAGAGGAAGCAGAAAAGTATGCAGTCGAACAATTTAGAATTTGAGAATTGAGCAGTGAATGGAGAATAAGAATATCTCTAAATTTTAGTTATATTCTAATTAAAATGGTTAGAAAGTTATTTTGATTAATAATTTTTTAGTGAGTCACTTTAATTATACTCTTTATTTTAATTAAATATAAATTATTTTAATATTTTTTTAAGTTTAAAATATACATAATTTTCTTAACTTTTATTTTATGTCAAAATAAAAAATAAAATAATTAAAATAATAAATAGCTAACCATTTTTTGTTAGTTATATTTAGTTAGTAGGAAATGTTTTAATCAAAATAATTAATCATTTAACTAATAATTGAAGTGCAGAAAAACTAAAAAAAAAAAGTTAAATCATTAGGCCTCGTTTATTTCACCGATTTGAGTTTTTAGTTTTAGTTTCTACAGTAAAAAGCTCTCACTCAGAAAATGTTACATCTAATTTTTTTCTATTATAGTAAAAAACTCTCAGAAAATATCGCATTTCAAATTGAATTAAAAATTTAAATTCGTAAAGTGAACGTGACCTAATTATTTTGTCTAAAAACATTAATAGCTAGCATGATGACAAGTATATAACATCAAATATTTTTTTTCCTCTAGAAAGCAAATATATCATTTATTAACGTCTTTCTTTTTATTTGTTGGGAATTACGTATTCAACAAGTTTAGCTGACGTTAAAGGGTTGGACAAATTGAATGTTGGTAGAGGTGTAAGTTTGGGCATCTCGCTCGGGCAAAATTTTGAATCGGATCGATTTTAATATGGTCTTAAGCTCAAAAAATTTAGGATTGATTCGGCCCGGTCTGAAATTTTATAAGATATTTTTTTTAAAAAAATTAAAAATATGATGTTCGAACCAACCAGGTCTGGCCATAAAGGAAAGAGGGTCGGCCCAGTCCGGCTCTAAGTCTAAAAAATTTAAGATCGGGTTGAGCCAGACTCAAACTAATAATAACAGGTCTCAAACCGACCCATTTAACTCGGCGCAAACTTACAGTTCTAAATGTTAGTTATGAAATGATGGGCGTATGGGTGCTTTTTGGGACGATAATTACATCTATTTTGTGTACAAATGTGATATCATAATTATTAAATTTTAAAATTCTTAATAATAGACTTTTTCTAAAATAATTTAAAAATGATAATATTATAATAATTAAATAAAAAATAAAATTAAATGTCGAACAGCATATATCATATTTTGTATTAAATTTTGCCATCGTTCTGTACCTTAGAAAGAGAGTAAAGGGGAGAGAAACACTGCTTCTTCTAAAATCTCTTATGTTTTATCCCTAATCATAAATTGTAAAAAATCATATATTCTTAAAATATGGACATTACAGTTTATGCAAAATTAAGATTTATTTACATAATTAAAGAATTACTTACACGAGAAATAGCTAACCATTGCAAAACAGAGTATAAACGCGCTATCTTGGCACTGCATCAGAAATGCTTTTAGAGTTATTATTTGAGTGGCACCAGTTGAGTCTTGAAACAAAGACATGAGTTTTGTAACTGAAGCTGGTGTGGGTATGGCCTGGTGTGACCAGGAGAGGAAAGATGTCGAACTCAACATTTTGCCGATTTGTGAAGCTATTATCATTAACCAGCCGATGGGAGGAATTCGATCAATGATAAATGGTTGAATTCCACGAAGAAAGAATTAACGGTAGAAAAACGACAATGATTTAGAGAACGACAGCCGATAGAAAACAAGAGACTTGAGAAACGATAAGAACATGAAAACATGGATGCCACAATTTGAAAAGAGGCGTGGGTTCTGAAACAACAGTAGCTTGACTAAAAACAACAGTTATACCATAAAATTAAAGACTCCAAACGACGATGACTTAAAAGACAAACAAATTAAAACGACAACTGCTTAACGCAACGACTTGAAAAATAGGAAAAACAATTGACAATTACCTGAAAAGTGACAACTACTTTGTAAAAAAAAAGGCAACGACTTGAAAAACGGCAACAATTGCAAAGATGTTGACAACTAGGTCCATGGGAAATCAGGGTAAGAAACGACAATGGCTTAAATGCCAAGAAATTGAAAACCTCAAATACTTAGAAGCCAGAGAACGACTTGAAAAATGTCATCGTTTCTGAGATAGTAAGAGATTAGAAACGACAACAATTCATGAAATGAAAATAACCGGAAAACGACAAAGGCTTCACAGCGACAATGAATTGAAACGACAACTGCATGAGAATCGAAAAGGACAAAAGGGCAAGGATTTGAATTTACTATTCTTAATAACAGCATGAATGATTTGGGTGAATCAAAATCAAGCGCAATCCTTTATACTGAACATTGAATTTGTTGAATATGTGTCATAGAAAAGAATTTACTCAGGAATTATTTGTTTCCTTATTAAAAATTTCTTGAATGTCCTGCTAACTGTCTGTTTAGGTCTGTTTAGTTTACTAATTTGAGTTGAAATGTGACTTTACGTGAAAGTTTTTTACTATAATAAAAAAATAGATGTGACTGTTTCTGAGAACTTTTTACTGTAGTAAAACTCGAATTCTGATCTTAAAATTAGTGAAATGAAAGGAACCTCGTTTACCAATGACAACAGAATAGCACTATGTGCTTTCTCCAAGAGGGCTTCTTTTGCATCATTTGACAGCATTGTCGGCAATGCATTCTTGCTCTTTAACGCCTTGAAAAACCCTAACTAAACCAATAGGGCTCGCATCTTGACACGCTAAAGACTAAAATCATTTTTCCCGTCGAATTTTTCAACTTCATATATTGTCGTCATTGTAGAAGGCATAAATCCAAAAATAATTTGACGAATACACCAAAGCTCTTATACGTTGCTGGTAAAACATCAAATTAAATAGATTTAAGACAAAATATGAAAAATAGAAAAATTCAAATAGTAACCGTGAATAGTGTCAAAAATTTTCTTATAAATAAAGATATAAAACTTTTCATTTTATATGCATTCACAAGATTAATGAAACTCTCTCTCTAATTTCTCTCTCTAAAGTTTTTTTTTCTTAGTTTTCATAACAGAAAACTCAACAATCGTATCATACCTTAAAAGGCAAATCAGCTCCTTTCTAAAGTCAGTTTTGATAACAGAAGCTTGCCCTTGAGCTTAGTCCTGGGCTAGAAATGGATTTTCCTAAGATAACGTTCACCCTAAAACCCTGAATAAAGTTAATAAAAATAAAATTAGGCTAAAATATCCTTTTAAAATAGCAACACGAAACCAACCTCTGTCTCTCTCTCATGAAGGTGTTTTTTACTTGAATTGTTAAAAACGCGGTAGATTTGGTTGTCCTCATCAAGCCGTGAAGTTTAGTTCTTATTAAAATAGTTTGCTTTCTTCATCTATAAATCTCATCTATGTTGGTGATAATTGCAAAGTTGAGATCTTTGTATTATTCCTTTCTAAAGGACAAAAGTTAAAACCAACGTTCAACTGTGTACATCACGTAAAAATTATCCTCTTGGTTCGGACTCGTTGGCTGACAGAAAATATATTTTTTGAAGTACCCATATTAGTTTTTAATTATTCTTTTGAAAATAAAAATAGAAACAAAATAAATTTTAAAATATAAAAAGTAAATCTGGATAAAACTAGAAAGAATAAGAGTAGGTGTATGATACCAGTAAACGCCAACAACTATAAAGAAAAAAACAACTTAATCTCCAAAAACGACACAACCTGAAAATGACGACAAGAACCTCACTAAATGAGAGAGTTGCAAACCACGCCCCTAAGAAAAACAGAAAAGAAGTAAACAAACTATAAACCGACAGTAAATTAGAAAGCTAACTGGAAAAACGACGAAACAGCATATGAAAATAATCTCAAGAAGCGACATATCCCCGAAAACGACATAGGATGGGAAAAAGACAAAAGTTGAAAGATGAAAACAGGGAAACGGCAACAAAATGGAAATATGGATACCACAATTGGAAAAAAGGACGTGGGTTCTGAAAAACACGATAATTACAGTTATACCACAAGTTAAAGATTCCGAACGACAATGACTTAAAAGGCAAACAAATTAAAACGACAACTATTTAAGGCAGAGACTTGGGAAAATAGTAACAAACAATTGAGAAAACGACAATGACCTGAAAAGTAACAAAGGAAGAAAAGAAAGAAAAGGCAAATGACTTGAAATACGGCAACAATTCCAAAAATGATGGCAAATAGGTCTGATAGGAAACGGGGTTGAAAAGTGACAACAGTTTAAGAAGCCAAGAAATTGAAAACGTCAAAGACTTAAAACGCTCGAGAACGACTCGGTTCTGAAAAATGATGAGACTAGAAACGATAACAATTCATGAAACAATAACGGGAAAACGACAAAGGCCTCACAACGACAATGAATTGAAAACGACAACTTTACTATTCTTAACAAAAACATTTGAATGATTTGGATGGTTTAAACGGCAAACGGAAATGCGGCAAATATAAATGGTCCTTTAGAGGAAAAATTTGTCCCAATTAATTGATGTACAAGCCAAAACTTGTGAAAGAATTCGACTAGTCCATTTATTGTCTGTCTACCTAACTACCACTAATTTGTGATATCCAAAGGAAATACTAGACATTGAATTGTTGAATATCTGTCGCAGACAAGAGTTGATTCCGGCCTTATTTGTTTCCTTAAATAAGTTTTGTGCATGTCCTTCTAAATATGTATAGTTGTGTTATGGTGTAAATATGATAGGCTATTCAAGCACTTTTTTTTTTTTTTACCTCTGATGCATGAGTCAATACAATCCGAATATTATTTCTTGCTTTAAATTTGACTTTTATGAGATAAGGATAAAAGAAAAAAACTTTCTTGCCACGCAACTAGTGCCCAGGTAGTAAAGGGCTTGTTTAATTCGTTGATTCGAGTTTTTAATTCAAGTTCAGATGTGATTTATATGAGAGTTTTTTCTGTAATAAAAAAGTTAGATGTAACTATTTCTGAGAGCTTTTTACTATAATAAAACTCGAATTCTGAACTCAAATCAGTGAAATAAACAGACCGTCATATAATCAAACATGATAACAAAAAATTCACCATGTAATTCAATACCAAAGCCGTACTCTTGCTCTAATTACAGAAAGAAACAAACGAGGATGAGTTTCAGTGTCTATCAATACAATTTTTCAAGGAAAAACAAGTTAATACAAAGTGGAACTCCCGATTTCCGGTTATGGTTCAATATGAAAATAAAAAGCTGAAAACACAAATATCATATCATACCTTAAAACGCAGCTCAGGCCTCTTTGCTTTGACTGTTGCAACAACTTGCCCTTAAGTTTCGTCTTAGGACATCAGAAATGAACTTTCTTAACATAAAACATTCACTCTGCCGCGTCATATATAAAATAATAAAAAGAGGGCACAAATATCACAAGCAATTACATAAGGCGTATTGCCATCAACATCCAGTTCAGATAATAACCAGACATCATTGTTCCTTTTTTTGTCCTTTTTTCTCTCTCATTTTCCCAAATTCTTTTTTTATTATTTTCTTGCCTCTTAAGTTTCTTTTTTGTCCTCTCTCTTTTTTTCCCCTATATTTTTTCCTTTTTTTTTTTTTGGTCCTCACTTTAATAAGCAAGATCGGTATCATTATTCATTCATAATTTACCGTTAACCTACAAGACAAATTCCCTGTTATTATCTCAATACATGGGATTGTGTTTTATATTCGCATACTCAATTAATAGCACAAATTTTGACAAAACCAAGGCATAATTATCTAAAATATTTAACTAACAGGATAAGAGTGGATAATAAAAGTCAATCTTATGTTTATTTATTTATTTTTTTTTTCAATTTTAAAATGATAGTAAAATTTGAGATTGAGAAATGTAATTGACAATTTTATACCCCCTCCACATTGAGACTCCATTCATGTTATTAACATTAAATTATTATCTTAACCCTAATTTACCTATAAATATAAACTAAAAATAAAATTCAAAAAAATAATAATAATTACAACCTATATTTATTATTTTATTTTGTCTAATATCATAATATTAGCCTAATTATTGGCAACGTTTATAAAATAAATAAATACTTATTATGTTTATTAAAATCAATAATACTTTTTAATTTTTAGCCCGTCCTTTAATAATTATTTTTATTTATTTTATTTAGATTTTGACAATTTATTTTCTTATTCTAAATAATTATGCAACTGATATTTATTATTTTATTATCCTCTTATTATAATAAATATTTTAATTTTGATTAATTTTAATACAATAAGTTCTCAACTTATTTTTAAAATTAAAACACAAAATTTACTTAAGGGATATATTAGTAAT
Source organism: Morus indica (assembly GCA_029231665.1). Lineage (NCBI taxonomy): Eukaryota > Viridiplantae > Streptophyta > Magnoliopsida > Rosales > Moraceae > Morus > Morus indica. Next base: position 433,127 of record JACAGA010000070.1, on the reverse strand, counting down.
TTTACATTAATTCATTACGATTCTGGATGTAATTAAACATGTGAGAATTATATCACTAAGTAAATAACTTATTCTGACTCTTATTTCTCACTTTAGATCCTATCAACTCTAATTCTGCCCACTCTAATTCACGACAATTTCAATTAGATGTAGGCAAACATATCAGTAATATATTGATTGTTAATTTGGGTACTCTAAAATGTTCTATTCTCAATTGGTCATTCCAAAATGTTCTATTCTCAATTTCTACACTCTCTAAAGTCACCATAATTTACATATGATCAATCCTTCTTAGGGTTAGTGCTTGTTTCCTTCCCTTCAATAGTTATCCAAATGTTTCTTTCAACAATTATACAATAAACATACTCAGAACATAAAAAGGTCAATCATTTCTAGAACATTTATATATAGTTCGGTTCCAACAAAACAATGTCTTCAAATTGAATAAGTTCTTCATTTTTCTATAATAGAAACAGACAAATCAATTATACTAGCCGATGATCTTTAATGCCTATACTATCAATAACCCAAATAAAATTCATAGTGTTATTATATCGGTTAGCAATTTCAATGTTGCTTCTTAAGAAGGAAAGAAAAAAAAATTATGACTGATAATCTGAGTAGTGACACGACGATATAACTCGAAACTCACACTAAATAGTGGGTTTGAGTTTATCATAAATAGGTCCGAGTCAAATTTAGGTCGAACTCGTACCTGTTTATTAAACGTGTCATTTTGGATAACACGAATACAGAACCCGTTTATTACCCATTTTATAAATAGCTTCAAAAATAAGTTAACACGATTCATTTATCACATATTTTATAAACAGATTCAAAAATATGTTAACACGACCCATTTATCACCCGTCAATATATAAGTCGTGTTCGGGTTTTATATTTCAACACGATTAATAAACATGTCGTGTTCGTATTAAACCTATTTGTGTCAATTAACTGGGTCAATACGACACAAACATAACCCGCCAATCCGAATTTTCACTCCAAAAAAAAACTCAAATTCAGAGTTACTTACGAGTTTTAGATTTATTTCATCTATCTAACAATAATAAAAATAAAAAAAAAAAAAACTAAAAACTCTTGCAATAATACTTTTTCTTGGCTACCACGGTGACGGCCTCTCTTACTTCTCTTTTTTTTTTCTTTTTTCTTTTTTTTTTCACTTCTTTACTTTCTTATCTTCTTTTTATTTTTTTGTTTGTGAATTTTTTTTGTAGTTCAATTTTTTTACGTGAAATTTTTAAAAATAATTTTTGCTCACATTACTTCTATAAAAGTAATTTATTTTCCGTGTAACTCCCGTTGTATCCAAATTATTTACACACAAGTTAAGGTCCCGACCTTAACTTTTAAGTAGATTATATAATTTAACGCGATATTAAATTTATAAGTTATTTTTTATGTGCATAGTACGTGACTCAATTAGTACAAATAAATTAATTAAAAGTTAAAACTCAAAAAACATGAAATAAATTCAAACACTGCTTTTCCAAAAAGCAATTTTTACCTGGATTTTAAATTCACATCACACTTAAATAGAGTCGTTAAACTTAATAAAACCTGATGTAAATCTAAACTATAATAATTATAATATTATTATGAATAGTAACTGTATATCTTTGTTAAAATTATTATACAAATCAGTCAAAATTATTATGTAAGTCAATTAAAATTATTATTCATGTTAAAATCTTACTTTACAAATATTAACTGTAAATAATAAAAACTATGCAAATAGTTACCGTGAATAATATTGATAATAAAACTCTCTCTCTCATTTCTCTGTGAATTTTTTTTTTCTTAATTTTCATAACAAATATAAAATCGAAAACATATAAAAGATAGCATCTCACCTAATTTTCTCGTTCTAAAAGGAGGCTCAAAGGCAAGACCCAAACGTCTTCTAAAATCGTGAATTTTCGGCCCAATTTATCTAAAAGACTAAACGAAGGAAGTATTTACATAACCATTTTTGCCCGTTATTTTTGCAGATATGTCTCTAATTTAATAATATTATGTATCTGTTCATTTATAATTACTGATATAATATAATTCTTAATAAGTACTGTTAAAAATATTAATTTTAATTTTAATTTTTGTGTATCAATTAATTTAATATGTGAGTTGTTATTTTTTATTAATAAATATAATATTTTATTATTAATTAATGTGATAATATTTAATATTTATTAATAAAAAAAATAATAACTCATTTATCATATCAATTAGTATATAAAAATTAATATTTAAATTAGTGTCTAAAACATTATTCAATTCTTAATATATCCTTTCATTAATTAGGTAGTTGTGAATTTATATAATGAATTTTAAAAGATAATTAATTAAGAATAGAAATACCGACTTATATACAAATATAATAATTTGTGTACATTTTATTTTTCCATTTATTGTGAAATAGATGCATGTAATTAAGGCTAACAAAGAACCAAAACCATACTATTTGTAAAACCCTAAAGCCATTGGAGATTCCAGCTTACAGCCGAAACTCAAGAGGAGCAGTGGACGCCATAAACAATGGGTATGTTTCTTCATTGATTTACATCCTCTATGCACACTCAATTTCCATTTCCTTTCGTTTTCTTTTCTTTATCAACATTTTCTTTGTCAATTATCTACACGATTACAAGATCTTCTCCAATTTTTTGTAGTTTTTTCTCACTTGCCGCTCAAAGTTCGTATCTTTTTTATTGTTCTTAAAGTATTTTTCATATTTGAATTGTGTTATAAAATCGAGGGTCCTGTGTTTGTGGTAATGGTGTTGAAAATTAGTGTGATTTTGGGGCTTGAATATAGGGGCGTACCAGTACGTGTCGGAGATATGGAGGAAGAAGCAGTCGGATCTGATGAGGTTTGTGCAGAGAGTGAGGTGCTGGGAGTACCGCCAACACCCTTCCATCGTGCGTGTCACGCGCCCCACGCGCCCTGATAAGGCTCGCCGCTTGGGCTACAAGGCCAAGCAGGTGTGTGTGTGTGTGTGTGTGTATCAGACTTTTTAGGGTTGGTATTTTAAGGGTTAAATATATTTGAAAATTGACGTGTGTTTGTGTTTTAGATTGTTACGGTCTATTGTTGTTTTTGTGCAATGTTGTTTCTAGCATTTGTTTGTCTGGAAAACAAGATGGTATATCTAGTTAGATTTTGCTTCATTCTCTTTCTGGTTCCTTAGAATGTGAGGAGAATTGAAAAATATGAACGGCAAACAATAGAGAATTGGTTTTAGACAAATGGGTTTTGATTGTCTGAAGATTTAGAGAGGAAATTTTTGCTTGTTTTGCGTCTTTTTTGTGCGCAGAGGAAAATTGTTTTTCGATATATACTGTTGCACCCTGATATAGAATTGTGTTTAAAAAGTGTTCTGCTAAGAAATTTGAAAGCATCTATTCTATATTTCAATGTTGGTATAGTTTTAGGCATTTGAATTCTATCCGAAGCACTATATGTAGAATTTGTATTTGAGTTTTTCCTTGACCCAAGCTTTCGCTGCTATTGCTTAAAATATGATGGTGACTAAAGTTATTCTCTTACAGGGGTATGTGATCTATCGTGTACGTGTTAGACGTGGTGGTCGCAAGAGGCCGGTTCCAAAGGGTATTGTTTATGGCAAGCCCACAAACCAGGGTGTAACACAGCTCAAATTCCAACGCAGTAAGCGCTCAGTTGCAGAGGAACGAGCTGGACGTAAGCTGGGTGGTCTTAAGGTTCTCAATTCTTACTGGATCAACGAGGTTCGTACAAGAAACTCACTTGGTTTGTTCAAACTGCAACATGCAATTGTATTAGCATATTTTCTGTATTCATGACATGTGAATGAACAGAACCATCACACACGTCACAATTCACATTGTTTATCGGAATGTGGAATTGGAAACATCTCATTGAACATGGGGATTCTTGTATGAAATTCTTGTGTTTTTGGTTGTCAAGTTTACCTAGGACGATATTTCTATTTTAATCAAGGATAATTTCACCTTCATTTTCTGATGCTCTATACTACTATCTTCCAGGATTCTACATACAAATACTTTGAGATAATCTTGGTTGATCCTGCTCACAATGCAATCCGTAATGACCCAAGGATCAATTGGATCTGCAAACCTGTTCACAAACACAGGGAGCTTCGCGGACTTACTTCTGCTGGAAAGAAATACAGAGGTCTCCGCGGGAAGGGGCACACGCACCACAAGGCCCGACCTTCCAGGCGAGCAACTTGGAAGAGGAACAATACTCTGTCTCTTCGACGCTACCGTTGATTCTCATGACATTGGTGGTGTCTGTATCAGGGTCTTTGTTTTACTTTCTGCTTTTAGGATTTTAGCTGGAATAGATTATGAAGTGTTTTTTCTATGGGTTGTTAAAACGTGGTTAATTTTGTTGTCCTCAAGCTGTGAAATTTTGTTCTTAATAAAATAGTAACATTTTTCATCATAAAAATCTTATTTATGTTGATGACAATTACAAGAGTAGGGAGTTCCTATTCTTTGTTCAGGGAAAGTGTAGTGCTAGGGATCTTAACTTTCATCCTAATTAACACCAACTTGGCCTGAAAAAGATGTTAGCACCAACTTGGTCTCAAAAAGTTGAGATCTCTAGTATTACTTTTGTAACAGGAAAAAAAAAAAAAAAAGACCATAGCTCAACTTTATAAATCACTAGTGATCTGGGTTCTTTGATGTTATTTGGGTTGGTAATTTGTTGTTATTTTGGTTTTAGAAAGAACCCCGTTTTGTAAGTTTAACTATAGTAATGAATGATATTTTGCAAACCGAAACGTGTATAATGATTAATGAACATTTTTCTAGTCCATGTAACAAAAAAAAAAAAAAACAAAAACAAAACAAAACAAAACAAAAAACAAAAAGCAACATTGAACCTGTTTATAGCAATTTTTCCACTTGTTTTTGTAAGGATTTACATAGCAATAGTCATTACACAAACATGCCAATGGTTCTAGTAAAAAAAATAAAATAAATAGCAACGTCAACGTTGAAATATTATAATATCTTAATTTCATAACGTCTAAATGCATATTCAAAACATGCCCAAAACATAAGGGTTCTTAACATCATAATATATCCACCTACTTTGGCAATGATTGATCATAACATCATCCCAAGTTTAGGTTCTATTACAAAATACTTAATAGTCCATTTGATTTATGAGTTCAAATCAATGATTTTGATTTTAAATTTAAATTTTATAAGAAAATTCATTAGTAATAATTTTTTTTTTTTGAAAAAGTAGAATCAAAATTACAGATTCAAGTCAGTGAACCAAATAAGGCCGATGCAAATCAAAATACAATCATTTGTTTAATATCATTGTTTCTAGTTCATTGGGTAGCAGCCCCTTTCTTTTTGGCTGTGGTCTTGAATAGCCTGTTGGCACGAACGGCGTTGGCCATATTTCGAGCAGTAGTCTTGAATCTTGGGCCATGGGAGATGGCAAAGAGGTGATGCCTGACTGAGAGACCACTGTGGCTGAGGCAGAGCAGTAGCACCTGCTGCACTTTTGTGGATGATTGATCCCATTGTTGTTTGGCTACTCTTCCCTTTTTTTTTTTTCCCTTGAAATGAAAGCAAAACAAATGTTTTTATCCAATACCATTTCTCGATGACACATTAATATGAAAATACTACACTGATCTTACGAGCAACTCCTTCCTCCAAATACAAGTTACTCATGCTATGGCCCTCCTTACCACACAAACTATATTTGACCTTGACGTAATTTCTTGTCATCTTCTTCCCATGTGGTGGAATGATCTTGTTGAGCAGTTTAGATCAGGCTAAAAGGGCCGGTTTGAGATCCATTATTGTTAATCCGGACTTAGTCATAATTTTTTAGGCTTAAAGTCGGATTGAGCTGACCCTCTCACCTTTAAGGTGGACCGAGATTTTGTTTTAAAATACCTTATAAAATTTCGAGCCGGGCCAAGCCGGTCCTAAACATTTTGGACTTATGACTGAATTGGGCCAACCCTCTCTCTTTTAAGACCGGGTCAGGCCGGCCTGAAATTTTCTTTAGGCTGAACGGCCTAAACTTACACATTTATAACCTCGTCATGATCAGAACATTATATTCTTAAAGTTTTTTTTTTTAAACTTAGGACCCTATTAGACCAACTCTCTCTTTTTTAGAGTCGGGTCAGGCCGACCTGGAATTTTTTTAAGTCAGACAATCTAAACTTACACCTCTATGATCTCGTCATGCTCAAGACATCAAACTTTTTTAGGTTGACCTCGTTGTCTTTTGTAGTTAGGCTTCAAGAGTGGCAACTTCCCACTTTCGAGCCAATGTTCTTGGCTTCAGATGAAATATTGGCAGGTCATTAGCCTTCAAATAGGTTTCCTTGCTATAGCACCGATCCAAGTAATTTTAAGGCTCCTCATCCTTATACCAAATGCAAGCAATGGCATGCATGTGAGCCAATGGTCCCAGTTAAATCCCATCTTCTGCAAGAGCATGATCTACAAGTGACGTCAACAGAGACAACGCCATAAAAGGCTGTCACTTGGTACACTCGTTGGGTCAAACAGTGTTTTTTTTTTTTTTTCAAGGACAGTGGCGAAGGCATTATACCCAATGAGGACTTCTCAAAGGTAAAAAATAAAAATAAAAATAATTTTTTAATTTAATATAAAATAAAAAAATAAAAATTATTTTTTATTTTTTATTTTTATTTTTTTAAACAGAGAGTGTTAGTTACCGAATCGAATTCGGCGGCGAAAACGCAGCGGAAAGGCGAATCGTGTATAACAAAAATTTTCATAAAATTTTTGAGATACTCTATAGATTATATTAATTTATGCACGAATAAATTAATATCATTAATTTATGTCATTCAAGAATCAACTGAAAAAATACCTGGTAGCCGACTCGGATGATAACTTGAATTTCTTTGACCACGAACAGTCGTAGCTCCAAGCTTTGTGTTTAGAACACCAAAGTCTTCCACGTCAATTCCTTGATTCCACATAGACGTGTGTGTGGGCACACGTGAGACAAAATAGGTTTCTAAAACACTTGAATTTCCACAAACACCAACGCATGCACGATGTGAAATTTTTGGAGAAAAATATTTTTCACTCTTTTTTCTCTATGAGAAAATTCGGCCACACTCTAGAATTAGGGCTGAAAAATGTTTCAAAATTGTTTCTACAATTTTCTATCTTTCTCATATTTAAAGAGTAGAAGTCAAACTTCAAAATAGAATCAAATCCTTATCTCCAATTTTGAATTTGGAACAAAAAATCTCTTCCCCTTATCCTCTTGGTGGCCGGCCACACTCTAGGGTTTTATCCCTGTGTGTGGCGCCAATCTTAGATAGCGAATGAAGATATTTTATCCTTTATCTACTAGTCCAATTTTAATTTAGATTCAAATTCAAATTTAAGTCAAACTTAAATTAATTTGAATTCTAAATTGAACAACTTATCAAATAAGTTTAAATTGATAAATCTAGATATGTTCAAATTGAAATTTAAATAATCTCATTATTTAAATAATAATTAATTCTCAATTAATTATTCTTCGAGTATTTAATTTTAGAATTCCGTAATTCTAAAATTCCCATTTGGCCCTTTGTGTCTGGTAGAATTACAAGGACGACGCAGGGACTAATGGGCCTATAGTTCTGAGCTTCAATAAAATTAATAATTAATTAAACACTTTAATTAATTAATTAATTCTATTAATTCCAATAGTTACTCCACTATAAACTTGGAATTGCACTCTCAAAATTATAGATATTAATTACTTCTAAACTGTGAAGTGTCCATTTGTTATAGTCATTGCATATAAATCAATCCTCCATAAATAATTTATAATTAGAGTCAGGTAGAATCCGTTAACCTCTCTAATTACATTTTTATCTTTGAGTACCATTGATTCTCTAATGGATAGTGATTCATAAAACACATTCATGAACCATAGCGCTCTTACTAATCCAAGTACCGAATCAACACTCAAGAGAATTATTTATATGCTTCTCTCTCAAGAAGGAATGGATTCCATCTCGTATAATAACATTTCCAACTACCTATTTCATTATGTCTCCAAAATACAAGAAATAGGATTCAGAATTTCGAAATCCGTACCGAGTAAATCAAAAGACATAAATCCATAAATAAGAGTTTGTTAAGAACTCAGGATTAAGATCATCCTATATATGACCATCGGTAGACTCAATTAGAATTTCTATGCTTAACGGAAATTATTAGAAATTCATATTGTGTCTGCGTCCATGTTCCACATAATCTCATTATACGAAATACACTCATTCAATATCTTGCCATATTAACAGTGCGGATAACACCGTTCCATTCTAAATGGGAATGACATGTATTTATAATGTTTTAATTAAAGATTCTGAACTTTAATTAAATTCATTATGAACAATTACTTTTGATTATTATCCTTAAACATTATCCTCTCTTATATAACACCTATATACCATGTTTAAGGCTACATAAATAATCAAGGAATTTTATTTGATATTCATAAAATATTCATAAATATATGCACATAAAATGATGAATAAACTATTTTATTAAATAAATAATAAATATCATTTTACATCTCATGTTTTCATGACACTATTCCCAACAGAGAGATATTAATAAATTTTTTTATACTGAAAAAAATTTATTAATAAAATTATTAAATATATTTTTAAAAATAATTTGTATTGAGATTGAAAACGATTTTATTTAAATTTTTATATAAAAAATAAAATTATTGTAAAATAAATTTTAAACACACCCATATATCTTAATTTCATAGCGTCTAAATGCACATTCAAAATATGACCAAAACATAAGGGTTCTTAACATTATAATGCTCTGTTCATTTTACTGATTCGAGTTTAAAATTTGAGTTTTATTATAATAAAAAATTCTAAAAAATAATTATATTTAACTTTTTTATTATAATAAAAAACTTTCACATAAAATTACAAACTCAAATAAGAAAAAAAATTTAATAAATATATCCACCTACTCTGACAATGATTGAGATATTCATCAATCACGGCAAGAGCATGATCTTCTAGTGACGTCAACAGAGAAAAAGCCATAAAAGGCTGTCACTTGGTATACTCGTTGCGTCCAACAGTTTAGTTTTTTTTTTTTTTTTTTTTTTTTTTTTTTTTTTTCTTCAAGGACAGTAGCAGAGGCATACTACCCATACCCAACGAAGGCTACAGTCTCTACTCAAACTTAAAAAAAAAATATTTCCTCTCAAACTTTGATAATTTTATCTTAAGCCCTCATTAAAATATAAATACCGCACCCTTTAAATAATATAATCTTTGTAAATACCGCACCCTTCAAATAATATATTCTTTGTATGGCTCCACTATTTCAATTTACTCTTTACTCTTTAGCTTTTGCCCTCTTATCCAGCCGACCATGATTATTAAATGATTTTGAGTTCGTTTATTTTTTATATTCATTCCTGATTTTAAATTATAATTCTTAATTTTTTACAGTATTTTTCTCATAAAAAATACACATAAAATGAGAATAATTTTGAATTATAATTCTGAATACATGAACCAAACGAACACTTTATTTTTTAGTAAGTTATTTGAATTGTCAAAATAGTTGTAATTTATAGGTGTCCGTTTTAGTAAGTTTATTATTATTACCTTATTCTCTGATGTGGTGCCCGCTTTACTTAGGCGGTTTCAACTAGCAGTAAATGAGTGACTTGCAGACGACACCCTTGAGAAAAATAGAAACGAAGTAATCGAACTAAACCGACTGAAAAACGACAAAACAGAACAAGAAAATAATCTCAACAAACGACATAGGATAGGAAACGACAAAAGTTGAAAAACGAAAAATAACGTTGTGTGAAACCGCTAAAAAAATAATAACTTGTGTATATGTATACACATAATATAAGACCACAAGACCTATTAACGATTCCATGAATATTATATTACCACTTGAGAAAAGGAATTTTCACGTCTTGTAAGCAAGTATTTACGAAAAAGATTGACTGTGCTGATTGTTTTCTTGGAAGCTCGTCTACGTGAAAAACTAAGAAATAAGGGATAAGTAAAATCCAAAGTGAGCTTTCTTAGTGGTTCTATTAGTGCTTCTCTTTCAATATCAAATGCTAATTGTCGTTTGCTCATGTTGCTCGCACTTTCTTCATTATGTTGTAATTCACCTCGCTTATACTTTGTTTTTCGAGGAGAGAGTTGGCTTCTCGGATTATCTTGTTTTTGCGATCATTGTCCTTTCATTTGTATTATACATATTCGTTGTTTCTGTCGTTTTGTTTTGAATTTTGTCCTTCATTGATATTGTTGTTTTTTTGTCCTTCATTCATATTGTCGCTTTTAGTTGATGCTGTTCTGGGCTTTATTTTCGTTTATATGTTGATTTAATTCGTTGTTGTTCTTGTTGTCCTTCCAAGTTCGATGTTTTCTAGTATCTGTCATATTTAGTTGATATCGGGTTTATATTTGAGTTTTTGGCATCAATCTGCTTTGTACTTTTCGAAGTTGTCTTTATACTGCGTTTCCTTCCATGTTAAATCCAAGGGAAAAAAAAAAAAAGTTCTTTTTTTTTTGTTTTTTTTTTTTTTGTTTTTTGGTAAAGCCGGTTTCTTTACTTATGAAATAGCTATTTTGAATCTTAAAATTGACTTCATAATTTCAGTTATCAAGTTTCGAAGACATGAGCCTAATCCAAGATGATCTTCAAAACTTCTTATAAGCAATTCTAAATCAACCAGAGAGATAATTACGGACACTTGTTGATAACGTGTTATAATATAAATACAAGGTGGTACGTGAGATGAGAGACGAAGAGAAGTAGAGAAAACGCTCATTATTCATCGTTATTGTACAAAAACAATATCACTATTTTATATATTAGCAGAGAATCATAAAATGGCAAAAGCTGAAAGCCACGAGTTACAACAGTAAAGGTTACGAAAGACCAATCACTAATAATATCGAAGTGGAGAAAATGAAACTTACGAAGGGGTATTAGGGAGGTGAGCATCCACACCACTACAACATTTTATTTAAAACAAAAATAGCTTATACTTTGACCAATGACGACGACAGAAAGCAATAACAAGAAGGAAAACGACGAGAACCTGAAACAAGTAAAAAACTACTGCAACAATGACCAGCAAACTGAAAAGTAAAACGACGAGAACCTGAAGCAAGTAAAAAACTACTGCAACAATGACCAGCAAACTGAAAAGTAAAACGACGAGAACCTGAAGCAAGTAAAAAACTACTGCAACAATGACAAGCAAACTGAAAAGTTTAACTATAACAAAAAAATGCAACACAAGAAAACTACGACAACATGGAACAAACAACAAAGGCAACAACAACGAAAAATGACATGGAAAAAACAACGATAATAATAGAAAAATGAGAACAAAAAAAAAAAAAAATGAAGAGAAGAAAAACACGACAACTCGAAACAAGCAAAAAAGGAAAACAACGATTATAAGAAACGACATAAAAAAAATAAAAAAAAATAAAAATATTGAGTGACGGTAACTGAAACAACACATAGTTATAAAAGACGACAACAAACATAATACGATTGTCAAAACGAGAAGAACATCAAGGAAAGACAAACGACTGGAACCTAAATCAAAAGTCAAATCAGACCGACCCCATCAAGATTTCTTCCAAGATGGCGTTGAAACGACTCATTTGATCCCTGCCAAGAACCAAACTGACTTCAGCACCACCTTTCTCGTCCCTACTCTGAGCAATTGAGAAAGCGGTTGAATCACGAAAATGGATGGATTCGCACTTTTTGGGTCTCCCCCACCCGAAATCCGTCTCATAAAGATCAAATTTTGGCGATCCCACGACAGTAACATGTTTCCACCCTGAATCCTTGATTTTCTTGAACTTGATCAAAAAATTCTCCAACTCTTTCAAAGGTTTCCTGTTCAGTTCCCCAACTTCCTTCCTAATAGCCTTGGCAGCCGTGGCGACCCCATTTTCGCCCAACAGCTCCGCCACCTGCACCGGCGCGAAACACACCGTCAAGCAATTCCCAAAATAAGTCGTCGGCAATGGAAACTCGAGGCGGCTTCGACATTCCGCTACAAAGGCAAAGTAGTAAGGATCATCGTCGTCTTTATTAACTTTGGAATTTCTCTCTTCTGATTTCGCTAAGCAAACCCAAATCAACGCGCAAATGACGACAAACGACGACATGTGAAGTGTTGTGGAGTTGTCGTTGTCGTTGGCCAATTGATTTGTGATCCAATGCCTTAATCTCACAATCTTGTCTCGGCACAGAACGACCGTGGCACGCAGGTTATGATGATCATCAGTGTCAAGGACTGATCTTTGGTCCTCATTTTTCCATGTCGATGCCAAACTCCACCATGCTTTCAAGAACACGAGCTCATGCCCATACGGGTCCTTCACCGTGGTCCTGTCAAGAGACGGCAGCCCTGGATCTCCATCAAGCGAAGTCAAATCTCCTCCAGTCTTGCAAACCAACGCCCATGATTTCATGAAGTGGTGAAACGACCTCGCGTCTCCCGCCGCGTGGTTGTACCGGAGGCCAAGGCAGATGCCGGAGTTGGGAAAGACGGTGACCTGCAAGGCCATGATAGGTTCCACACGTGTGTCACCTTCCACACGTGCCGGCGCCAACTTGGGGACGAACGGGTCCAATGCTCGGACGGGTCGCGTGTGATTGGCCGAGAGGAAGTGGAAGTCGGTAGCGGACTCGGCGACGGTGAGGGAAACGGCCGAGTCGCCTTCCGCGAAGAGAATATGAGGCTTCGCGGGCGGCGGAGGGAGGATGAGGTTGGCGGCGAAGGGGAAGAAGTGTTGGAGAGTGAGGGAGAGGGAGTGTTTGAGAGAAGGAAGTCGGGTTTCTAAGAAGTGGTGGGTTGAGTGAGGGAATTCGTAGAAGTTGGGACGTTGCATGTTGGCAAAAAGAAGCCATGGCACGTCAAAGAAGCTGAGAGGGAGAGAGGTCGTCGGGACTGTCCCCGGCGGTGGAGACACCTTGCTCTGCTCGATTATCTTGATAAGTTCTTGCTTATTCGGCTGCAGATCAGCCATGGATATTGTAAGGACAAGAGAATTCCGGTTGATCAATGAAAATTAAGGACAAGAAGGTTTAAGGACAAGGATATCCTTTCTATGATATTTGTAGTTTGGCAAATCTACTACTTCTTGTGTGGAAGTGAGGAACAGTTGGCATTGGCAAAGTCATTGTTACAAAAGAAGCGAGGCGAACCTTATGGCACTTGTTGTGATCATGATCATAGTGGTAAGTGGGTAGGGTTTACTAATCCTTATCGGGTTGAAAAAAAACAAAAAAAATCGCAGTTTGTGAATTGTAACCTTTCGTTTCACAAAGAATGAAAATGGGAATACAAATCATACAAACGTGGCAGAAATCTATTGATGCCCACCTACCTTATTTGTGACGACATAACGTCGCAAATAATATTCGTATGACAGGAAAATGTTGTCGTCGCTAATAATACACAAGTCACCATAAATATGTATTTGGCGGCAAATGTTGTCTGGCGTCAACGTTTGCCGCCCCAATAATAATATTTGCGATGACACTTGTCGTCACAAATAATAATTCATTTATTTTTTATTCTCCGAGTAAAAGGGCAGTCAATTTGGCGGTTTTCAAATATTATTTGCGACAACATTAATATGTGTCGTCGTAAATAGTTATTTTTGAATTCCCTGGGAAATTAGGCAGTTCCCAAAACGTAATTGCGACGACAACGAACAACGTTGTCGCAAATAATAATTCCAGAACATTACTAGAAATATTAAAAAATTAAGTTATATGTGCGATGACAATGTCGTCGCAAATAGTGTTATTTTTCGTCGTAAAAAACTTTGTCTATAAACCCACAAACAGAGCCTCCTCCTCTATTTCTTCTGATCTCTCAGCCTCTCCCAAGCTTTCTGACTTTAAACCCCAAAACCTCCCTCTATTCTCTTATAAATCCTCACCAAATCAACATTTATCATAAGTTTTAATCATTTTAAGTGTTTTTCCATAATAAAAAAAAGGATAAAAAATACTCCCTCTCCTTGCTGCCGCCCTCCTCCACCGCCGCTGCTGCCCCACCTTCACCGTTTTAAGCCCCTGTTTTAGTGGGTTTGAACTTTATAAGTTTTTTTAACTATTTATTGTATTTTTTTTAGTTTAAAATATTTGGGTTTTTTGTTGTTAGAATTTTAGATTATAAATTTTACATTTTCAATTTTAGTATATAATCTGAAGTTTATGTTATAGATATTAAATTTTGGATTATGAATTTTGAAATCATTGAAATTTGGTATAAATTGTGTGTGAATTTTTTAGGATGTTATTTTATGAGATATGCTTGTAATTTGATTTAGGTTATGATTAAAAATTTTAATGAATTGTTTGGGTGGTACATCTTGCAGTTATGGTATGCCGAAATCCTTTAAAAGCTAGTTTTTTGCAAGTTTAGATTTTTGGATGATAAGAAAAATAAGTCGTTATGCCGCTGAAATTTTATTAAAATTTAATTAATAAAATTTAATTATATTAATAGAGTCATGATGTCTGGCCCAGTAGCCACATGCGCCAGCTCTGCAGGAGGATTATAGCATCCACCCGATCCGATGAGCCTCCCGGTCCATTGTCAGTCAGGTATTATATTCTATAACACATGAACGATATTTTTTATTCGGCGAATTATGTATAATCAAAGTTTGGTATTTCTATTTTTTTTTTTTATAGTTCCAGAGACTGAACAACCTCTATATCGATCAAGAAGACGAGGACGAAAATGAGGATGACGATGCTGCTAATTTAGGAGATTAAAAAATGTGTTTTATTTTTTTTATTATCAACACTTTGTAGTATTTATTGATTAATTTACGTTTTAAGACTGGTCTTATTATTTTGTTGACTATTTTATATCATTTATATTATTCTATTTCATTATTAAATTTTCTTCAAATTTATATCTTTATTAATTAATATTATTAGGAATGTACGGAAAAAAAAGAAAATACTATTTGCGACGACATATATAAAGTATCGTCGCAAAAGTCCACATTACTAGTGACGACGGTTTAGTCACAAAAGGTTTTAAAGACTTTTACAACAACACTATGTCGTCTCAAATACAGTATGACACGTCATCATCAACGACATATTCGACAGAACATTCGTGACGACTTATTCGCGACGACTGTCATCACTAATATATTTGTGACGACATTTTAAAACTATTTTGTCGTAACTATATAATTTACGTCTAATTATTTGCTGTGACTAATTTGTGACGACATGTCGTCAAAAATTAAATATTTACGACGACATGGCGTCGCTGCAAATGAGCTTTTTTGTTGTTGTGTATATGGTGAACACTTGAATTTGACGAAAATTACTTGTCTACATTAAAAGAGTGTTCAATCAACTTGTTGCTAAGCACCAGTTTTGGCTAGCCGTTTGGGGTCGAATATGTGATGTAATAAAAAGAGAGGATTCAAACGTTTTCTTAATTCATGGTTCTCAATCCATTTGGTGAGAAAATCTATATATCATTCAAATAATAAGAATGTTAATTAAGTTTTTGATCGGTTCGATTAATTTGAAATTTTTGAAGGAAACCATTTCAAATTAAATCAAATATTATGGATGTCGTCGGTTTTCAACATATAATTAAGTAAATTGTACCAATTAACTATTTTTTAGGTCTTTCGCTTAATTGAGGAACGTTTAATGTAAGGCACGAGTACATTTTCCTAGCGAGATGTGTGATGAAATTTAAACCCTTAGATGAAGTTTGTAATAAGATACTGGTTTATGAATTTAGTTTTCAGATACTAGTTCATGTTTATTTCCTCCTCCTCTGGAAGATGATTAATGTGGTCCAGATGATATCCCAATCTTTATGCGTATCATGTTGAGAAATCTTTACTTATGGCTAACCCGTTAGCAAATCCAAAAGAATGCGCAGTTGTAATAATATTTGGCGAGATGCATCAGTTGGCTATTTTAAAAATTGCTAAGAATGTACACCTTGAAGTTTTGTTTTTGTTTTTTTTTTTAAATAAAAAAACCACGCTTTAATTTTTCAAGCAAAAAAAAAAAAAAAAAAAAAAAAAAAAAAAAAAAAAAAAAAAAAAAAAAAAAAAACAAAAAAACCACATTTTGTTTTCTCTGACAGAAAAGGTTCAGAAACAAAATACATTTGATAACCATGACTGCATTGATTAAGGTGGACTTTGATCACCTAAACATCTACTCCTATAAGGAATCAAGATTTGTTGTTTCATTTTTCTATCTTAATAGTTACCTCTTCAATTAAATTTTGACACATCGTGATTTGTTTAAGTTTCTTTAGCATTTTATTTTTATTTATGTGATTAAATTTTTAAATTTAAATGACATGATAAATAATTAGTGAAGTGACCGCCACAGAGACAAGAAAATTGAGTCTAACATATCTAAACCCCTCTTATAAGGGAGCTTAGTCATTAAAATCCATAAGCCCTTCAAAAAACTACAACAAACAAACTAATTAGAGAGAAATTCAGAGAAATGATAGAGAATCCACTAGCCGATGACCTCCTTCCACATAAAACATTTGAATGATTTGGATGGTTTAAACGGTAAACGGAATCCCTCAAAGTATGAATGATTCTTTAGAGAAAAAATCTGCCCCAACTATAGTCCGTCTACTTAACCACTACTAATTTATGATATCCAAAAGAAATTCTAGACATTGAATTGTTGAATATCTGTCGTAGACATGAGTTGATTCCGGCGGAGCCGGCTCTGCGTTAAGATAGCTTAGGTAATTGCTAAAAAACTTATTTTTAGTTATGCTAAAGTAAAAAGCAGTTGTAACAAAAACTAACTGAATATTTAATAAATTATAATTATAGTAGATGTGCTGATTTTAAAATCAGTATAATATCATTTGGTGAATTATGAGGTTGAATTGCTGTGGATAGTTAAAACTATATTATATTATACTAGAATATAATATATATAATTACAATGTAATATATATTTATTATTATATTTAATTTAATAAAAAAATCTATTATTATATAATATATTATATAATTATGATATAGAATATAATATATTATTAATAATAATTAATAATTAATTAAAATTAATGATATATTATATATACTATAATATAATATATATAATTACAATATAATGTATATTTATTATTATATTTAATATAATACAATAAAATTATTATTAAATAACATATTATATATTATGATATATAATATTATTAAAATGGTTAATATAATTACAATATTATAAAACATATTATAATATTACATAAGAAATATATAATAAATTAAGTTATAATATAATTAAATATTACAAATTATATATTATAATATATTATATTATATTAAACAAATATATTATATAACCATAATGTGTATAATACACTTTAATAGATAATAATATTAGAATTATAGTATTATATTAATATTTAATTATATTGATTATTATATTATTATTATAATAAAATATAATTGTATCATAATTATATTATTATTGTAATATTATTAGTATAATAAACATTAATTATATCAATACAATATAATATATAATATATTATAAAATTAATAATTATATCATATTATAATTATATTATAATTATAAGATCATATTAAAAATATATTATAATATTATTATAATATCATATTATATGATAAAATAATAATATTAGAGTTATTAATATAATTATGATATTATTTGTTATAATATTACTATTATATTATTTTATAGTATTATTATATTATATTATATTACTAGTTTGAATTTTAGATTGGAAGGGTTGTAAATTTTAAATTTAATTAGGGTTATTATGAGTTTTATTAATTGTATTATATTTATTCTTGTACAATCTAAAAGTTAATGTTGTATTTGGACTGTTTTTGATTTTGATTGTAGATTTTTCAAAAATTCTTTAAAAAACACTTTTGAAGAGATTTACCAAATATTAAAATCAGCTTTTGCTACAAGCAAAAGCTGATTTTGGGAGCAAAAAGGAATACCAAACTAAGTTATAATAGTTGTTATAGAGATTTTTTTTTTCGCATAGGAATTGCACATGAGATGAAAATAAAACCCAAACTAAATGAAATTAACAATTTTGCATCTAAAAGAATACGAGAAAAATAAATTTTAAAAACATCTAATTAAAATTTTCATAAGATGTGATTGAATTTTTTTGATTTTGTAAATACTTTTTAAAGATTTTGTTGTTTTTTTAATTTATAAAAAGGACTCAGTAAAATGTTTTGCCTAAGACCCCAACTCCTTAGCTGGCCTGGATTCCGGGCTTATTTGTTTTCTCAAATAAATTTTGTGTATGTCCTACTAAATATGTATATTTGTGTTATGGTGTAAATATGATAGGCTATTTGGGTGTTATATCTCTAAACATTGAGTCAATACAATCATCTATTCATCTCGTAATTGAATATTCTTTCTTGCTTTAAATTTGAAAATAACTTTTTTGCCACTCAACTAGTGCCCAGTCGATAAAGGACCAAAAACTTGATTTGACTTTTACTATCTAAATCATATAATCAAGCATGATAGCCAAAAATTCACCATGAAAGTCAATACCAAAAAAACAAAAACAAAAAACAAAAACAAAAACAAAACACAAATATCATATCACACCTTAAAACCGCTCCAGTGAGTGGAACATGGGGCAATGGCAAAGTCATCGTCAAAAATGGAAGCCACATAATTTTATGGCAACTTTTGTGATCATGATAGTAAGTGGGTAAGGGTTACTTTCGTGAGGAGAAGCGTTTGATATGAAAATTTAAAATAGAGTGATTTTAATTATGATTATGAAATTAAAATTATGATTTATAATTTTAAGTTTAAATTATGATTTAAAATTAGAGGTTTGAATCACCTTGAATTAAGAGGATGATGGTTTTTAAATTATGAGTAATTTTAGTTTAAAATATCACATCAGATTTCGAATCATGAGTCAGAATCATCCAATCTAAATATTAATTCATAATCATTATTCAGAATCACTATAAACAAACACTAATTCTAAAATTATGATTATGGATTCATCTACCAAACGCTCCCGAAACCTTTGTTTCACAATATAAATCATACAAACTTGGCAGGTCTAATCATAAAAATCATATGCTCCACTCCTATTGATGCCCACATACCCACGTATGGTGAACACTCTTAAATCGAATTTGATGATAATTTTTTGGGTACTTAAAATGTTCAATCAGCTTGTTGCTAAGCACCAATTTTTATGTGATACAATAAAAAGAGAGGATCCTTAATTTTGTCTTTAAGGTATTTAGGGGTGTTCATGGTTCTCAATCGGTTTGGAGAGAAAAATCTATTATTCAAATAATAGAAAAAGTTAATTTATTTTTTGATCCGTTCTATTGATTTGAAATTTTTGAAGGAAACCAAGTCAAATTAAATCAAATATTATTGATGTTGTCAGTTTGAACACCTGATTAAGTAAATTGTATAAATTAACTATTAATTTTGTATGTCTTTCCCAATTAACTATGGAGCATTTAATTTAAGGCACGAGTATTTTTTTTACCCCCGAGAGGTGTGATGATATTTAAATTGTTAGGCTAAATTTGTAATATGATGTTGGTTTATAAATTTATATTTCAGATATTTGTTATAAAAAGTTAGTAGAACAGTTATACCATAAACAACAAACTCTCTTAACTTAAAATCTTTTTTATACCTTATCTTTTTGCGGCTCTTCACAAAGATGAATGGTATCTGTAAATATACAAACCAAATGCTATGATTAAAGAGGGGGAAAAAAAACAATGCAGATGTCAGTATTCACTTTCCATGCTTATTTCCTCATTATCTGGAAAATGATTAATATAATTCAGATGATATGGAATATCCTAACCTTTATGTGTATCATATTGAGAAATCTTTATTATGGCTAACTCGTTAGCAAATCCAAAAGAAATTATTTGGCTAAATGCATCAATTGACTATTTTTTAACTTGCTAAGAATGTACATATAGGACCAGTTTAGTTTGCTGATTCGAATTTTTAATTTAAATTGAGATATGATTTTATGTGGGAGTTTTTTACTATAGTAAAAAAGTTAGATGTGACTGTTTATGAGAATTTTTTATTGAAACAAAACTCGAATCGGTGAAATAAACGAGATTATAGATCTTTTTTTTTCTCTGCGATGAAAGGTTCAGAAACAAAATACATTTGATAACCATCACTGCATTGATTAAGGTGGACTTTGATCACCTAAAATAATTACTCTATAAGGGAGCTTAGTCGTAAAAGTACCATACGCCCTTTCAATGACTACAACAAACTAACAATTAGAGAGAGAAACTCAGAAAGATGATAGATAACCCTCTAGCCGATGAGCTCCTTCCGCATAAACTATGGGATTAGTTACAAAAATTCTCACCAAATTATACGTTTTATAACACTTTGTTCCATAATCTTTAAAATGTAATATTCGTTTCCTTTAAATAATAAAATGTTAATAAAAATCCCATTTGATAAACTTTAACGTAAATTGACCTTGAATTAGTTATTTTAAAAGTTTTTTAGTAATTTTATGGTTTGAAGTTTAATCTGAATTTATGACTAATTTAAATTTAGACTTTTAATTATGATGCATCAATCCTTAATTAAATATAAGTTAAAAATTTTATAAACCTTTTTTTTTTCTTTTGCGGAATAAAATTTATGAAGTTGTTTTGAACTTTCTTTTTACGTTAAAAATAGCAAAAAAAAAAAATAACAATAATTTTTTTTTTTATTGTAAGAAAAGGAACTATGTTTGTGAGGTGGGGATTTATTGTACCATATAATGAAGAAGATTTATTTTGTTTTCATTAATGTTATATATAAATTTGACTAAAAAAATTTGGGTGTCTGGGTAAATTCTAATTTTGCTCCAAATTTTTTTAACTATAACTGTTATTTATGTGACACGAGTCAAAAAAGGTTAATTTTTTTTAAAAAGGGCATTTTTATTAGTATTTCATTGTTCAAGAGAAACAAATGTTACATTTTAAAGATGACGGGATAAAGTGTTACAAGGGGCATGGTTCAAAGAGAATTTTTGTAATTACTTACAATTACGAAAGATAATCTGTAGATTATGAGATAATCTTCTGGTTAACTAATGACAAGTTATAAAAAGATAATCTTTAGGTTATTAATAGTATAGGATAAATTTAATAACAGTGGTAGAAATAAGATAGTGTTACCTTTGATTGTTTTTCTGAAAGTTTCCCATAAAATTATATGAACTTTTCAACTTTTTACTCTGAAATGTAAAGATCTACCTTGTATTTTTATAGTAATTGACATTATTTATGGTATTTTTGTAGTGATATGAAAAGGTTATTATAGTTTCCTCATTTCTCAAAGTTCATGGTGATGTCAAATTGATCAGTTAAAATTAATTATACAAAAGCCTTTTTTTTTTACTCCGAAATGTAAAAATCTACCTTGTATTTTTTTATAGTAATTGGCATTATTTCTGGTATTTTTGTAATGATATAAAAAAGTTATTATAGTTTCCTTATTTCTCAAAGTTCACCGTGATGTCAAATTGATCAGTTAAAATTAATTATACAAAAAGCCTTTCTTTTACTCCGAAATGTAAAAATCTACCTTGTATTTTTACAGTAATTGACATTATTTTTGGTATTTTTGTAATGATATAAAAAAGTTATTATAGTTTTCTTATTTCTCAAAGTTCACTGTGATGTCAAATTGGTCAGTTAAAATTAATTATACAAAAAGACTTTCTTTTACTCTGAAATGTAAAAATCTACGTTGTATTTTTATAGTAATTGACATTATTTATGGTATTTTTGTAATGATATAAAAAGGTTATTATAGTTTTTTTATTTCTCAAAGTTCACCGTGATGTCAAATTGATCAGTTAAAATTAATTATACAAAAAGCCTTTTTTTTTTACCTCATATAAAAGAAATAAGAGCAATAGCACTATACTCACTAATAGACTGTTCATCCCCGTAACGTGAAATCTACTTGTGAGACCCACCTTTTATTAGTGAGTGGTGTTTAATACTGATAGTATCCCTAAATATTTTTAAAAAAAGTGTTCTTTTTAAGAACAACAATGTTGAAAAGTTTATATATCACAATAATATGCAGTCAGTCTCGATAATCAACACTTGCTCGAAAAGAAAAGGAGTTAATGGTTTCAGGGTCTTCAAATAAATTGGCGGAACTCCATAAGCTGTGTGAAGATGTGGTCAATGATTCTGAAAAGAAAGATGTCTACGGTTTTTGTTTTCGAAAGCACAAGGGTTTCACAATGTATGTATGATTCTGATTTTTATTTGTGGCTGTTTTTGTTTACGTTCTCTTTGCTTTCTATATTTTTCTTTTATTAGGTTAACTACTTTTGGTTCCATTGTAGTCGTTTTTATTTTTATTTTTCCTTTTAATTCTTCTATAATATATGATGGAAATTTGGTTGAGAAGATAAGTCTCTGTATTAAATTCAACGTAAACAATTAGAATTGAATTCTCTAAAAAAAAAAAAAAAAAAAATGCAGACAATTGCGAATAATTAAAGATTATAATTAATTTTTGAGGTTTTTCTCTTTTACAAAATATATAGTACTATGTTCAAAACATCTTAATTACAAAATATCACCTTATTAAGGTCTCGTTTGTTTTGCGGATTCAAATTTTCAATTCGAGCTAAGATGTGATATTTTCTGAGAGCTTTTAACTGTAGCAGAAAAAAATATATGTGACATTTTCTGATAACTTTTAACTGTAGAAACCTAGAACTGAAACTCGAACTGGTGAAATGAACGAAGCCTAAGTCTCCCATTGGTCTCGCCAGTGTGGGGTCCATTTAATGGTGTGGAATTATTAAAACATCACCTCTTTGATGATGTAATTATATGTTAAAAATAGTGGGTGATGGGATAAATGAGAAATTGACTCTTATAATGCTCTCATGAAATTGAGAAAACCGAAAGGAAAACTTCAAAGAAATACGAAAAAAGTGAAAAAGTTCTTTGTCCAATATCGGAAAGAGAAGAAGTCATGGTCTCCTTTAAGCCATGTAGGACTCATACTCCTCAGCCGAAACACACCAAAATTTCAGAGTTTTTCTCTCTTCTCAGAAATTCTACGTTGCTACTAGTAAGTTGTTGTACCTATGATGAGGGGGCGAATCTGTTTTAAGAAAACTATGGAATACACAAACTTCGGTATTTTCAATTTAAAGCTTTTTTTTATTTCCAGATTATTATTTTTGTTTATTGTTATTATTATTTATATTGTTGTAGTTTTCAGTTTTAATTGTAATAGTTTCTATAATTCTCATATTAATATAATTCTCTATTTCCAGTTATTCTGTTCATCTTTGACTAACAGTGTTCCCATCTCAAGTACAGTTCCTCGCCTGGACCAAAGCTTGCTGGTTTAGGTACTATGGAGAGGATTTTTTCCGTATGCTTTTCTTTTGTTTTTCTCCAATAATAATGTTCGTGATTCTACTAGCGAGTTCCATTTTTGTGCAGGAGTTAGTTAGATTTATTTATTTATTTTATCTTATAATGCAATAGTCTAACTGGTTTTCCCAGGTTGAATAATCTGAAAAAACATATTGGGCAAGATTCCAACAACCTAAAGGTCGGGTATAAAAAAATTGAGTTTCTCCGTGTAAAAGACCGAATTACGAACTTATGATCAAGTAGAGATAATAGAAGTAATAGGAGTCAAACCCTTAATCTTATTAAATAAAAAGAATAAAGCAAGATCAACATATAAGTTTTGAAATGCGTTTTCCACATTCATGTTGCTTTTCATTTAGAGTAAGTTCTGTTGTTCTGCCTCGGTCTCTTGTGCTTTTACTTCTTGAGCGGCCTTCTTGAGCGGCCTTAATGCCAATCTGGCTCATCAGATATATATTTCATGCTTTGTTTTCTTAACTCGTCCATAATAACCGGTTCCATAGGAAACAACAGAAGGGCCTCAAGGTCTTTATACAACACCAACCCCATGCATTTACACATGGTTAAACACAAGCTTAATTAATGCAACGGAGTGGATAGAATAAAATTTACTGGTTAGTAGATTCGTACTATAATTTAAATCATTATTCATGATTCGCTACAGTATTTTTTTTCATAAAAAACACACGTAAACTGAGAATGATTCTGAATTATGGTTTTGAATCCATGAACCACACCTCGAGTTCCAAATCTACCTAAACATAACCTATAAAGCTATGGTTTTGAATCCATGAACCACACCTCGAGTTCCAAATCTACCTAAACATAACCTATAAAGCTTAAAACCCTCAACTTAAAAAGAAAACTCAACTATGATATCAATCCGTCAATATTCAAGTCTATTCAAATTTAAATATTACAATAGATAGTATAGTTATTTATAGTTCACACAGAAAATGATACTAAAATATATATACTGGAATAAACGACAAATTAATAACAAAACAAAACTACTTTAATAAGATAGAACAAGTAAACATAAAAACTAGTACTATATCTAAAGCCACCTATATCATTAATGTAGACAAAGTCTAAGGACATGCTAACAGGGCAAGACAGTGCCTAGCTTTAAGCCATGAAAATGAACTGCTAATCCGTCAACACAAAAAGCGCAATCCACCAAATTTGGTACTAGGCGAAACCCATCTTCAAGGCGGGCCAAGGCTGGTGTAAGAAGAGGGTCTCTCCTTGTCACGCCCCGAAATAGGAATCAGTGACGTAGAAACTTATTTAGAAATTTAACAAGATTAAGGAAAGTAATTAAACATTTAACAATGCAAAAATCAAATTCAAAGATAAAATATTAAGAATTTTTAAATAAACCCCACAATTTTAAGAAAAAGTGAGGTGGGTTTTCATAATACCATAATAAAACAAATTCTAAAAGAAGCCTCTAGCATCATATTGGAATTCTCCATAGAAAAATTCATATTGTAGCATACATAAACAAAGCAAATAATTAAATATAGACATCAACTACAGTT
The DNA here is from genome assembly GCA_029231665.1 of Morus indica. Lineage (NCBI taxonomy): Eukaryota > Viridiplantae > Streptophyta > Magnoliopsida > Rosales > Moraceae > Morus > Morus indica. Next base: position 408,020 of record JACAGA010000070.1, on the reverse strand, counting down.
TAAGAGTATTTAAGGTTACAAACCATAAAATTATAAATGCCTTAGAATAAGCAACAAGGAAGGAAATAATTCACTGCTTCTTCACTTCTTGAGTTCGGCTCACCTCACTGGTAGTCACTGTCTATTCGGCACCACTTCTAGCTTCACCTGGAAGGGGTTTAATACATTAAAAATAGAGGAAAAGTGAGCAAAAAACCTAGTAGGTTATAATTTTATAAAACTTTTATCAATTAAAAGAGTACACAGTCTGAACATGTCATTCAGAACCGAACATCCTTTAAATGAAAGGAAATAATCATAAATTTTAAGTTTCATGTTTCAGTAAGTAATTCACAAGATTATGATGAATCACTTACCTCATCGCAAAGCCATGATATCACCACTGAAGTGGCCCGTATGAGTTTTGAGACCTGCCCCTAAAAATATGATCTCCATACCCCAATCTCTAGGCCATCATACGTTTTACCATTTCTTAAAATATGTCATTTCAAGAAAATATTACTTTAAACTTTTCTTTAAATAATAATAATATCAAACACATTTTATCTTTAAAACGTTTCCATAGGCCAAACATATTTAAAAACAAGGTTAACAAGGGTATGGACTAGAATATCCTACCTCTTGGATATCAATTTAGTCTACGGATAACTTCACGTTATCCAACTGTCTATTTTTAAAGCTCCACGTCCGATTGTGTCGTTAGCTTCGTCATCAAAATAATGATTTAGAAGATGTTTGGTACTTAGATTCGTTCCCTGATTTGAATCATGGTTTGTGGTTCGCTACAGTATTTTCTCTCACAAAAAATACACGTAAATCGAAAATAATTCCAATCACATGGTTCTAATCAATGAACCAAACATCTCTTTAGAGTTTAGACCTCACATCTAAACAATCTAGCATACTTATGTATAATTGTATCATACTAGTGTGCTTTAACTCAAAATCCAAGTTCATAAACAATTTCATAATCCAAATTGTGATTCTTTGAGAATTGGAACTCAAACAAGAAAAATAGGATAGAACAAGGATCAATGTGGCTAATTCACTCACTTTGAGTTCTCAAATGAAATTAAGTTGGTTCTCTATTGAAATTTGGGGTCAAAACAATGTTTTAGAACATTTTTGGGTCGGAGTAAGTGCAAACCGGTCAACCGGTGGTAAAGGAGTGTAACTCCACTAGTTGGCCGGTGGTGTGGAGACCGGTCGACCGGTGGGAGTTCTATAGCTCAAGAAAAATGGCCGAACAACGAGGGAAAGTGCTAAAACTTGCATTTTTGAGTTCGATTGCAAGATATTTTCATGGAGAATCACTAAATTTAGGTTCCATTCACTAAATCAAGTTTAAAGAATCAAAAACCTTCAAATTCTGTCATGATTTCAACCAAAACCCATCTTAAAATCAAGTTTAAACTAAGATTTACCAAACTAAACCAAAATCAAGTTTCACCAACGAAAATCTGAAATTCAAGAGTGAGTTTTTCAAAGAATTTACCTTAATCTTTCATGTGATGATGGAAGATTCTTGAAAATTCTCTTTTTAATTTAGATCTGGATCAAAACTCTCTTAGAATGAGAGAGTAACAAATTTGAGGGAAAGAGAGAGAAGGAGAGAGGCGAGTGAGGGAGAGAAAGAGATCAAGGAAGAGAGAGAGCTGAGAGAGAGTGAGAGTGTGAGAGTAACGAGAGAGAAATGAGAAAAATGAAAAAAGAAAGAAATATAAAGAAAAGGAAGAGTAAGTATCAAAATATATTTAAAAGAAAAAGAAAGGTCTCGTTCATTTCATCGATTCAAGTTTTATTATAGTAAAAATCTCTTAAAAACAGTCACATCTAACTTTTTTTACTACAGTTAAAAGCTCTCATATAAAGTCACATCTCAACTCGAATTAAAAACTCGAATCAAATAACTAAATGGGTCCAAAGGAAGTCTTCCGAAGCGGAATTGTAACACTGAAAATAATTAAAATTCTTTGAAAACATTTAAAACTTGAATATAAGAAATGTTTAATAAGCATAATTAATTAAAAAAATCAAATTAAATACATTAATATAATTAAATTTGTTTAATTCTTCATATTGTTACAATCCTATGACAAGGAAGATTATAATTCGGCGGGATTTATGAACTTAACCCAATGATGTGAAGACCTTCTTCTCTCTCTCTCTTTCTTTTTTCCATTTTTTTTTTTTTTTAATGTTCCCGAACTATTGATATTGTGGAACTTGAATCGGGAGGTGAATTTACACAAAATCAATAGTTCATTAAAGTAGCAAAACTCCTTGTGAGATGAAAGCCGACTCCACAAAAAGCGTAATGATTTGTACAGAGTCTCAAGGGAGGTTCGATAAGGACATATTTAGTTTATTGATTCGAATTTTTAATTTGAATTAAGATGTGATTTTATGTGAGAATTTTTTATTATAATAAAAAAGTTAAATGTAATTATTTGTGAGAACTTTAATAGTATGGACGAATTCATAAAACTATAAATTGTGTTTCATCATCATTTTGTTAGAACAATAAACCATAATTAAAATTAAAGTGGCACTTTAAATTAAGGTACATAATTTTGGAAGAATTTATGAAATTCATCCTTAATTATCCTATTATATGACAAAAATGTCGTCGAGTCTAGGACATAATCGTTGAGTCCTTGACTTCTTCCAATTTCGTAATCAGTTTATTGATTAACAATTCAACTTTTAAGTGTTAAATATTTAAAACCTTTAAACATTTTAGGATTTTTTTATGTTTTTATTCTATATTTTAATGATATTAAAAAATTATATCCAATTAATTTGATAAAGCAAAGAATATGAGGAGCACCCAGTGGCGGAGGAAATTTTTTTAGAGGGGCGTGAACTAATCCAAATATTTTTAACAAAAATATTAAGAAAATATATTTTTACCTTAATTTATCTATTTGTAATTTTGTTTAAATTAAACTTGTAATATAGTTATATTTAATGTTTTTAGCTTAGATTCTTATGAATTTTTGTAGTAGTATAGTTATTTTTTGGTTTGTTTGAGATATTAAGTTTGAATAATACTACATCTAAGAGTCAAAATGAAAGGTATAATTCAAATTTGTTTAAAAAAAAAAATGTGCAAAGATGATTATTAGAAAACTTGAGGGAGGGCAAATAAAAGGAAAAATGTCAAAAATGTTAAGATTGGGTCAAATTCTAATAGGAGCCCTTGGGCCTGGGGGCAGCTGCCCCCTGGGCCCAAGGCAGCTCCGCCCCTAGGAGCACCATTATATTATCCAATCACGGCAATGCCTATATGAGTTATAATTTTTTTAGAATAAATTTTTGTGTTAAAAAACATTTAAAGCCTTTTAAATTTTAAATATTTTGTTGTTTATTGAAGATTATGTCATTTGTTTTTAAATGAGTTTACTGCCGTTTTGCTAGTTCGTGAAGATGGATATTGTTTCCCCATTTTTGGTTTTTTATGTCGCCTACAAATATATATTGTCGTTTTAACTTTCAGGATGCTGACATAAGCATTTATCCTCTTCTGGAGATGTTCTACTAACAATGTCGTTTTTTGGTATGACGTCGTTGACTCAGTAGTCTTTTCCTGATGTGTCGTTTTCGTATGTGACCTTTAGAATGAGATGTCGTTTTAGGAAAATCATGTTATTTTTGCAAAGAAGAAATAGACCGGAATACTACTCTAATCTCTAGTATCTAGGAAAAACTAAAATAATAAGTAATAAGATAAATAAATACTTATCTAATCTAATATAAATACTAATCCAATCTAATCTAATATTTAACTAATAATAAGCTAAATAAAATAATATAAGATTTAAATTTAAATAAATCAATTATTCTTATCACAGATCGTTAAAACAAACCGAAAGCGCCAATCTTTTCTGGGTTTTCTCTGTTTCCATGGCGCCGATTGTCAGTAGAGTTTGCTAGAGAATCAAGATTGCTAAAACTAAGATCAGTTCCAAATGTCAAAGGCTTCGTCTTCGCCGTCGCAATCTGGCAGAGAAAGAGAAGCCACCAGTCTTTCGCACACTTTTAAGTATTTATTGGGTTAGTTTCTCTCTCTCTCTCCACTATTTCATTCGTTTGGTTGCCAAGAAATCGTAAGATAGAAAAATAAAATTTTCCTAATAAAAGTGGTTCGAAGCGAAAAGTGAACAATATTTGATGAAACCTACCATATCATAGAATATTGCAAATCAAACTACAATAGCCGAATAATGGAAAAGTTTTGAGCTTGAGTTATGCATTGAAATCAACAATAGCAGGATAATGGAATAGTTTTTTTCTTAATTTATTTCCAACTTTTTGGGTTTGAAGCGAAAATTGAATTAAAAAGAAAAAAGAAATAATTAAATCAGCCCTACTGTTGACTATAGTGACCTGAATGAAATAACTTCGGTAATTTTGTGTCCTTCTTTTTGAATTTTTGTTAATGGCTTTTTTCAATTTCGATTTGTGTCCCTCTTTATGAATTTTTGTTACCCACATTAACAATAATTTGGGTAATTTTTGTCAAATGTCAGCTACGCAGGTCTTGTCAAGGGGAATTCCATTTGTATTCAACTCATGGATAGTGAGGCACCTTACTCAAGAGGATTATGCGGTAACTATGTCTTAAAATTTCATTATCATCTCTTGATCTTTTTTATCTTAACTAAAATGTTCTTTTGCATTTCCTTTCTGTGATGCAGCTTTATGCGGTGCAATTTCATCTTTTTGTCACCTGTGTCTTGTTTCTCAGTCGGGAGGGATTCCGGCGAGCATGCTTGCGTGCAGACATAAAATGGTGATTACTTGCTATTTTCCCATATGTTTTAAGTTGTATACTATATGCTTCATTGCTTGGACTTGCTTCAATGAGTCTCTAGTCATTCGCAGTATCCGTGAGCTTTGATGGGGAAGTAGTTTCCAGTGTTCTAGTTCCCTAATCCGTCTCATATATTGGAACTGCAGGTTTCAAACTGCTGTGTTTGATTTCTATTGTATCACTCTTATAATGTTGCTTCATTCAAAGTTTTATGAGTTTTGAGAAAAATCTGGTTAAACTTACTGGCAAAATGTTTACCTGTTTAAAAGTTCAATTTCTGGAAACGTATGAGGAGACATACCTTCAACTAGTTAGAATACCTTTAGTTCATTTGCACTGGGGAACTTTGAGTACTATATGTGTGAATTTGACTCTTGTGCTCTTACAAATTATGCTGCAGTGAAGGCATTTCAATGGAAGAAAACGTAGCAAAGCTAATGAAAGTAGCATGGTTAACTTTACCACTAGGATTGCTACTTACAATTGCAGGATGTTTTTTTGTCTTTTGGTGGCAAGACTTATGTTATTCTAATCCATATGGGCAAGCTATCTTGATTAACGGTAATCTGCTAAATCACATTCTGTACTTTCACAATACCATATTGATGTTGTTGGCTTTTTTGCTTTCTCTCTATGAACTATCTAGCTTAAGACTACTTTGTAGTATCAATATTTTAGTTGTATTTATGTAGTGACAACTTCTCCATGGTACGTGTGGCAGGATGTGCATGCATTTTGGAGCTATTGGCAGAACCTTTATATATCCTTTCTCAGAATTTGCTTCTACTTAGACTGCGGCTAGTGGTTGAAACAGTAGCTACTCTACTGCGTTGTGTGACTATGTATATTTTCATCGGCAAGCAGATGAATATGGTAAGGGTTTGTGTAAGATTCTACTATCAATCTTGATACCAAATGATCTCAAACAGTATCGTATTGATTGTTTCCCTTCTTTGGAATTGCTTGGCTACTCTGTTATGTTCAGTGATTTTGGCACTATTCTTTGAAATTCTTAATAATCAATTGTTTGCTATTTCGGTTTATATTTTCTTGTAACGAGTTTTGATAGCTGGATGTGTTGGATGCGACTGTTATTCAGATTCTCAATATCAATTATATGGTTGCAGGACAAGGGGATTGTATTTGCGTTGTCGCAGACCACTTATGGAGCGTGCTTGTTCTTAGGCTATTGGGCCTACTTTCTTCTTTTACGCCCATTTAGAAGTTCTACCCTTTTCCCTTTGAGGTATATAATTTTGTTGAGTTGTGGACCATTGTACACACTTACACACACAATCCCTGCGGATTCTTTTGGATGAAGTTCCATCCGACCTAATATAGCCTAGACAAAGCATGAGTGCAGGCTTGATACATGTACCTTTCTTGTTTCTCTGTAAACAAGCTTAAACTTCTTCATGGTTGCT
>JACAGA010000070.1:378004-401680 GCA_029231665.1 Morus indica | reverse complement strand
CATCACTTTTGGGCGTTAATCATGGACCTATAATTCTGAGCTCCAATAAAATTAATAATTAATTAAACACTTTAATTAATTAATTAATTCTATTAATTCCAATAGTTACTCCACTATAAACTTGGAATTGCACTCTCGGAATTATAGACATTAATTACTTCTAAACTGTGAAGTGTCCATTTGATATAGTCATTGCATATAGATCGATCCTCCATAAATATTTCATAATTAGAGTCAAGTAGAATCCGTTAACCTCTCTAATTACATCTTTATCCTTGAGTACCATTGATTCTCTAATGGATAGTGATTCATAAAACACATTCATGAACCAGAGCGCTCTTACTAATCCAAGTACCGAATCAACACTCAAGAGAATTATTTATCGGCTTCTTTCTCAAGAAGGAATGGATTCCATCTCGTATAATAACATTCCAGCCTACTTATTTCATTATGTCTCCAAAATACAAGGAATAGGATTTAGGGTCTCGGAATCCGTACCGAGTAAATCAAAAGACATAAATCCATAAATAGGAGTTTGTTAAGAACTCAGGATTTAGATCATTCTATATATGACCATCGGTAGACTCAATTAGAATTTCTATGCTTAACGGAAATTATTAGAAATTCATATTGTGTCTGTGTCCATGTTCCACATAATCTCATTATGCAAAATACACTCATTCAATATCTCGCCATATTAACAGTGCGGATAACACCGTTCCATTCTAAATGGGAATGACATGTATCAATAATGTTTTAATTAAAGATTCCGAACTTTAATTAAATTCATTATGAACAGTTACTTTTGATTATTATCCTGAAACATTATCCTCTTGTATATAACACTTATATACCATGTTTAAGGTTACATAAATAATCAAGCAATTTTATTTGATATTCATAAAATATTCATAAATATATGCACATAAAATGATGAATAAACTATTTTATTAAATAAATAATAAATATCCTTTTACATCTCATGCTTTCAGGACACTATTCCCAACAGTGTTTACAACCGTATAGGCAGATTTCAGTGGCACGGAGAGTGTCTGACAAGCTCGTCAAACGTTTCTACGGCCCCTTCAAAATCCTGGAACGCATTGGTCCCATGGCCTACAAGCTTGAGCTTCCATCCCATTCACAAATCCATAACGTGTTCCATGTTTCTACTCTCAAACCTTTTTGAGGGTCATCAACGGAGCACAGTACCACACTGCCCACCACGTTTGTCAATAATCAACTAGTGTCTACTCTAGTGGCCATTTGCGCCGTACGCCAGGTTTTGCAGCAGGGGAAGTTGCAAGTGCAACTATTAGTTCAATGGAGCGACAGTGCACCCAAAGAAGCCACTTGGGAACCTCTGGACCTATTTCGTAGGGCTTACCCTGAATTTCACCTTGAGGACAAGGTGTTTTTTCACGATGGAGGGAGTGATACGACCTCGGACCCAACTCTGCCTACAAGGCCGCCTGAGCAAAGTCGACCAGCTTCCACAGTCCAGGAGGAGGTCCAGAACATCACCAAGACAGCGAGGCCCAAGAAGATCCCAGGGAAATACAAAGACTTTATTTTAGGAAAACCTTAATTTGGAATATTGTTATTTTTATTTTATTATTCTGCTGAGTTGGATTTTGTTAATGAATTATGTAACCGAATTCTTTTATCGACTCCCTTGGCACAACAAGAGGCGAACTAAAAGGGTGTTGGATGCTGTTTTGGAGATGATCAATGAATGAAATAGAATTTCTATCTTCTTTTCCTCTCCTTTTCTCTGAAATATCCTCCTCTAATTCTTTTTTTTTCTGGAGAAATCACTCGCTCAAAATGGGTGATACTGATAGTTTGTTCTTTTTTTAAGAAGAAGGTATCATAAAGGGTAAATTTCAGTGATGCATATACATATATATATATATATATATTTAAAAGGATAAAAATAAAACCAACACGAAAAATGGACATTTGTGATTGTAGGTATTAGTCTATCGGTAAGTCAATAACTGATTAAAGTGTGGGGTTCAAATGAATGTGACTTTTAGGTGTGGCCACTGACTTGAGAATATATACTGGGACCACGTGCGTCCCCATTCATTTATAAATCTAATACTAAACGCTTGAGTGACCAGACAACCAAAACGAAGGTCAAGAGTGAAACATGCATAGTCAAAGTCACAACCAAACAGTGTATGAATTTAATTAACATGTTGAATGTTGACTAGCAAAGCAAAGGGGACTTCAGTTTGCTATTTCGATTCACTTCTTTAATTTGGGTTGAAAATTTTATTACAAATGCACCAAGGGAGACAAAAAGACCTAAACTGAACTAATTAAGCGGCCAAGTTATTCTAACGTAATAACTGAACTATTTGTTGCGAGAAGAATTAAACTAACCCTAACAAGGCGGCTTCGTACTAATCATATAAAACATGCTTTATACAAAGTATTGATGAGCGTTTCAAATCAATGGTAAATTAATTAAGGTCTTCTCTCAGTGTATGTAAGGACCAAAATTATTCCATAATTGTTTGTCAAAATATGTATGCACATTTTGCTTTTATTCGTAAAATCAACTAACATATATTTTTGAATTAATATTTGAGGATATATAATTTTTTTTGTTTTGATATTTCTAATTTTTTAGTTTATACGATTGGCAGTCCATTAACTAAAGTATAGTTTGTTAGTTTTTTAAATTTACTAATTAGTTCTAAAGCAAGATTATGTATTCATTTTACACATATATACATAATTAGCCTTCTTGTTACATCCATACGTCAAAATATAGATGGAATAGTTCACATGTTGTCCATGGACTCACATCTATTTATTGTGTGTTTTGGAGATACAATATTATGAGTATTTGGGAACATTAATTACTTCAAGGACGGGAAATCCATTAATATAAGAATAGTAATAATTAATATTAACTCGATATTTGGATATCTAAGATCTCAAATCTATTTAATATATAAATAGACTCCCTTATATTAATTATGATATTAGCTATTAAACAATTAACAAAACTCATGGATAAAAATATAATTAGAAATTAAGCAGAAATTATATAGCCTAACTTTAATTATGAATATTATCCGATCAGTCTCGAAATTGTTTTGGATGCGGTATACATAATTACTTATTAATGCAATAACATACTTGGTTGATTATGTAAAATGAACTGTTACTTTTGGCCTTACTTGTTAATCCTCGACCTCTTTAAAATAAATAAATAAGGGTATTCCTTATTGTTAGATTATCCCAAAATTATCCTCCAAATTTTTCTAAAAATGTAACCTTTAACTGGACAAAAATTTCAAAATACCAAAAACATACTAACAATTACTGTTTAAGTATTATTTTAGCCATTAAATAATTAATTCTTTTATTTTAAAAAATGAAACTATATGAAATCAAGAAAAACGAGCCAATGTATTCAGATGACCACTTAGCAAGATCTGGCGCAGGGCGGGATCAGTCCAACAAGTCTAAATTCAACAATTCATGTGTGAAATTTTTGGATTCTAAAAAATATGGGGCAATTGTGGGCTGTAGCTAAAACTCTAGTGATAAGCCAACCAACGTTGAAAATAGGCAAGGAAGCCGTAGCACAGCCTGCTTTCAATACATTTGGTTTATAGATTCAGAATCATGATTCAGAATCATTCTCGATTTACGTATGTTTTTTGTGTGAAAAAATATTATCGCGAATCACGAACCATGATTCGAATCATGGCACGAATAAGGCAACCAAACGTAGAGACCCGGAAAAAAAACATGCCTTTAACGTGAGAGAACCTTCTAATAGGTTTATTTATTTATTTTTTTTGTTTACATAGTAGCATATACATGTGTCATATATTGAGGTTGAATGTGTAACTATTATTGATAGTCGTTGTTGACCGAGTGCATGGTGTCTTTTACCTCAATATGCGACTTTTATTTGCACTTGTAATTTTGTTTTCTTTCATTTTGAGCCTAATTTGTGGATGAAGTAAAGTCTAAGACAAAGGCAAACACTTCCATAAATTGTTATTTGAAAGATCAATTCAAAGTATTCATTAATATAGTAGTCATCTAATGTATAAAAGGTAAGTATTCACTCAGCAGGGAAAAAAAGAAAAAGGAAAAGGAAAAGTAAATCTGAAAGGGGCTCAATATTTTTCAAAAATTCAAAGCAACAAAATTTGAACTAGCAAACTCGGGAGTCTTGTTTTGTTTGTTATTCTAAAGCCAAAACGAAGATGAGTCAAATAAATAAAATAAATATAATTATGTGTAATTACAAAAGACAGAAATTCAAACAAACTGTCTTACAACCTCCGCGAAAGAAGCGACAATGATAATCAGCCTATACACCACAAATCATCTAGTGCCATTTATTCGGGCAAAACAAAGGAAGAAAAAAAAAAGAAAAGAAAAAGAAAAAGCCATTTGTTTCGTTCAGTGCGCCATTTAATCAGCTAAGCAACTGTAAGAGTTCAGAGGATTGTTGCAAATCCGTAGACAGAGGAAACCTGTCATCTCTTCATCCTGTATGCCTCCTTATTTTCAAGGTAATTAATCTGAGCAATATACGATAAGGAAAATGAGAAAAATCCATATTAAAACCAAATGAAGCACTTATGTCACTTATTACCCTACTTATAAAATCACGTGAAACTGTTTTTCTTGATTGGAAGCAGTTAGAAACGTAAATCTTACCCGTCCCTTGATAATCCGACCAGCGCGGTGTCTTTCAACTTCCATTTCACTTTGGCCAAGCAAGAGTTCCCTTACAATCTCTTTTCTATTTTTATCCTCGTCAATACGCATATTCCTGCAATAGAAAGAGAAGGAACATCAACACCCAACATCAAAAGAAAACAGGTCATTATCCAACAAAAAGACACAGTTAGTAAAGTTTTATGTGCCGTTTGTTTCTGTTTAAACGCATGAATCAAACATATATAATATAACGTTAAAAATTAAAGGGTGGGAAATTTAAATGAACTCTCACATGAATGTTCCTGTAATCCCACCACATGTTGTACTAACACGCTTGTCAACCTTTGCCAAGTTCACTTGTTTGCTCTCGTCAACTATGGCTTCAGCCACCCTCAAATCATCCTTTTCCTCACAACTGACCCCTCCACCTTCTAGTTTTTTGCCCTTTAGTTCCTCTAGTTTGCTAGATACAGTTCCATGAAGTATCTCCTCGATCTCCTCTCTTGATTCATGCTTTTCAATCAGTAATGACTTTGCATCCTGTGTCATGGCTCTACAACTACAGAAAGAAAAAGAAAAAATAATTAAAAAAAAACCATTAAAACATAATCAAAGCATTTGAACACACATAGCACCAGATAAACATGATGCATTATAAACAAGTGAGAAAGCGTACTCACGTCTCGTATTCTCTCTTTCTAAATCTATCCGTCTGGGACATCGTTTCGCCTCTATCATACGACACAACGTTGTCATTTGGACCATATTTCATCTCGGTCTGCTGTTTTAAGTAACTCCATATATATGCAAACATAAACAAATGTCAAAAGTTTTCAACGTTATACCACAGTGCATGTGAGTGCCAAAAATGAACTACACGTATGGGAGGGGAAAAAAAAAAGAAAACAACATAAATAAAGAACCCAAGTACGGGCTTCAAATCCATGAAAGATGACGATGAGTAGGCATTTTCACAAACATCCTCCTAAAGGAAATGTCAACAACCAATTTTTTTGCTGCCTTATTATCCGCATCGTCATCTAAGTACTCTTTATACCCATTCAGCAAATCTATACAGGTTTCAATACTTGTAGTAGGATCCTCTTTCTGAGTCTCGGTTGCTGCCATAGTACGAGCTTGCCCATCAGCTAAATATTGCTAAAACAAATCAACTTTTTGAATAGATGTCTCACTGCGTAGGGTAGTACTCTTTGCCAAAGCCTCTATAGCATCGTCAATTGTAGCCTTCTTCTTGGATCGAGCATTAGGACCTTGAGACCGTCTGCTTCTATTGGCTTCAGCATCCCAGACTTCATCCGAGTCCCCTGTACCCTCCTCTTCCTCTTCTGGTTGCGTGGTAGCCCTTTTCGCTGCATTCAAAACATTGACGGCTGTATGTGCATTCATTGACCCCTGTCCAGTAGCAATAGTCCCAACAAAAATCTCTGAAAGTTGGGCAAAGTTGTGTAAACCCCATTTCTTGAATTTCTTAGCATCATGATGTTTATGACATTATAAAGAAAACAGTAGTAAATACTCATGTGCAATCTAAAAATACCAATTTAACTATTTCATATCACATAAGATGATTATGATCAAAACTTACTGCCACATACGAATCCCACACTTTTTTTTTTCAACTGTCATAGTGTTTGCCTCAGAATCCCAACCAAACCTTGTTGTTTCAATCAGTGCTTGAAATTCTCCCGTACTACGTCTAAGCCTATTCCACTTTGCTTTAAGTTGGTCTAATGTGAAATGCTTACCAAACTTACGTGCTATTTCATTATCAATTTTCATCTACATTTTTTTGTCCAAAGTGGAAGTATGCAGACCATTCTTTGCCTCCTCATATATCAGTTCTACATAAAAATCCTCAATTACAGCAGACCATTTTGTATTATCATCCTTATCACACATCTAAAAGAGCAGTTCCATTCAACATTAAAAAAAAAAAAAAAAATCAGCCGTCTAATGACTTCTTTTTTTTTTCTCCCTCCGAAGAGTTAAAGCGATATGGTCAAAGTTAAATATATATTAAGGCAACACAGAGATGCATACCGGAAGCCAAAAACATGCATTACGTTTTTAGCAACTACTTACAAGGGGAGAAATAGAAATTACACCAAATAAAATGGCATTCCTTTAAGATATGCAATGTAACTATGCACAAGGAAATGGTTTAGAATAGGGCATTAGCAAAAAAAAAAAAAAAAAAACAGATTGTAAAAGACAATTGAAAATAATCAGAAACTACCTTTTGATCAACTGGTTATTTTGTTGTGAATATGTGAATTGTTTCTGAACTAAATTCTTATCAGATACATTGGGGGTCCATAAAGAATATAAGGCCTACTGGTGATTCTAGTTTGCTTCATCAGTTACAAGAATCTATTGATCTCTACACCTGTTTTCTTTTGAAGTTGCATAGTTCATATTAACCTTAATATGTGTTGGTGACTGTAATTTTATAATATGTTTATTGTTATCAATAATTAATCCTTGCATGTAAGTAACCTTATTAGGATGAAAGAAAAATGAGAACGGTCAAAAATGTGTTTTGCACTTTGGAGATTATGTTCAACTTCAAGTGTAGATTGTGTAGTGATTTCACGAACACATTAAGAGGAGGATTAATCTCCTGTTCTGTTTGGCATTGACTTTGAGATACATTTAAAGACATACCAAGTACAAATTTTGTAATAAGTGGGGGAAAAAGTAGAATGTTAGTCTCCCAAGCTAAAAATCTTATATAGTAGTTAGTATTACATAATTACAATGCATTACATACTCAACGCATAAATTTTTATTTAATTCATCTTGTTGTTGGCTCTTTAAGTTTTATTACACATATTTTTTTGTTGTTGGAGAAAACAATGATTATTTGCATCTCCCTCAATTCTTGTTGTTGATTCTAATAATTTTCTTTCTTTCTCTAGATTGGCTTGTTAAACTTGGAAAACGAACTTTGTTAGAAAAAAAACACATCACACATAAAACCTAGAACACACACATATTAGCAAAAGTAAAAAAAAAAAAAAAAAAAAAAAAGGAACACGCGACATAGAACCTAAACTCAGCAAATCAGAACTTTAAAAACCATCAATAATACTCCAACCAACCCAGATGTCTCGGCATACATCCTGAACCTCTAAAAACCACCAAACCAGCAATACTTAAAAAATAATGAGCAAATTAGAAAATATACCTACTTAAAATGACAATAACCAGATTAGGGGCATACCTTGGTTGATTTGGAGGAGTTGGCGCGGCGAAGAGTCGGTTGATTTGGAGGAGTAAGGGCGGCACAGAGAATCAGAGATCGGAGAAGAGGGCGAGACGAGAACGCAACAGATCGGGCGAGAAGAGAACGAAGGAGCTCGGGTGAAAAGCAAACGGTGCAGGTCGGGCGAGAAGCAAATGAAGCAGATCGGACCTAAAGAGTACTACATTGAGACCGGTGAAGGGCGGGAAAAAATTTTAGAGAAGAGAGAAAATGAAAATGGAGAAAACGAAAACGAGTTTAAGTTGTTTTCAGAAACGTGATAGATTTTGGGAAAAACACAAAAACGTTTTTGTTTTCAATTTTGGTAAAGTGTTGCACCAAACACGTTCTTTCTGCCCATTTCAATTTGCTATCCTTGGAAAACGTGAAAAACGTTTTCAAAAACGAAAACAAACACGCTCATGAGAATTTTACAGATTTTCATTCTCACCCTCAAAATTATTTCATACCAAGCGCCTCCTAAGAGGTCCTCCTTTGATTGAATGAAGGCACATACATGAGTGAAGCAACATGATGTAAAGCCATGAAAGGAAAAATCGATAAAAAAAAATCATATAATAAGTATTCATGATCAAAGAAGGAACGGAATTTACAATCCGAGGTAAATTTATAGCAAAATGCAAAATCACTCAACAGTGATTCATGAAGGGAAAAAAAAAAATTGAAAACCCAGGTAAATTATAGCACAGCAAATGATATATTGGGAAAAGAAAACCGAATAACCGATGTACGCCAACTTAGAGCTGCTAAAAAGTCTTCATAATTGTTTGACCTCAAGCTAATTTGAAGATGGTAATTACAAGCCCAAAAGTTTAATGCTACAACAATAGTTGATTTTTTTATAATCTTTTTGTCAAATGTTTCCAACCTGTGATGCAAAGAATATAAATGTATAATCACATAGGGTAAAAGGCAAATAACCAAGAAACAAAATAAAAACCAATATTGATTTCCCATGCACAAGTCTGTAAAATCGACTAAGTTAAGTCTGAAAATCAAATGCCTTTACTGCAAATAGACGAGGGTGCCATAATAAGATTGACTCATCAGAATCACATCTAATATTTGTAAAGATATTTATGTATTAATGTATCTAGGAGGAGAGTCAAATATTTTTAAGGTTTGTTTGTCAAAATATATGTACAAATTTTGGTTGTATTCATAAAATCAACAGCTTTCAATTAATTTAGGTGTATATAATTTCTTGCTTTTACTAACATGTCTAATTTTTTTTTTTTTTTTTTAGTTTGTATAGACATTCCATTAGAGTAACGTTTGTTATTCTTTGAACTTAATAATTACGTTTTAAATAATATATATTCTTGCAAAATCTTCCACGTATATCTTTGAATTTAACCTTTTAATTATTAACTATCATATAGCAGTTTTTTTACATATTAAAATAATTGTATTGACTATAAGAAGAGTATGCATCATGATATTAGATTCCGTTCATCTCTCGATCTCTTTATATAGTTTCTTTAATTTTCTCGTTTCAAAACTGCTAGTCAATAAGGTCACTTGTTGGCTCTTTTTCTTCCTGTCGGTGGGGTAATTATGACTTAGATTAACTGTCTTTGTATTATCATGCCGCACGCATGTTAGTTGATTGAAATTTTACCTTTAAAAACACTTAAACTAATCCTCATCAAGCATGCGTAACAAATTTTGTTTGCATAATCATCAATACGTCACCTTTTTCTTTTCTCACGAATATCATACTGTCAGGATAAAGACATATAGATAACATTCTACCACCCCGATTTAATTAACTAGTTGGTCCCTTCTCAAATAATTCAATTAAAACTGCGTTTATAACTTATGAAATAAATGGACCAATTTTAAGTGTTTTTGACTTTTTCTTTCACTTCCCTACATGAATCGGAGAAAAAAAGAGTGAACGACGGTCGGAGCTTTGGGGCCGCCTCTGAGCGCGTCGCCAGGGTTCTGGCTATAAAATTTGGTCCTCCGGCTTGCATCGTCATGAGCTTCTAGTTGATAGTAGCGGTATACGGTGTGGTGGTTCCATTTGGGTGCATCTAAACTGGTTTGAAGTTTAGAAGCCGAATGGATGGGCTTCCTTTCTAGGTGAGTTTGTAATTTGGTGGCTGAAATCTCTTAGCCAGTTATCTCCCTTGACGGTCCATTGGCCTATTGCCCTTCACTAGAGGATTCTAACAACGGTGATAGGAGGTTTTTTCTGTTTTTTTGATGTAATTTTCATATTTGTAATAAGGACGGTGGTCTCCCCACCCGACCCTCATTTATTTTGCTATTTGTTATTAGTTTTTGGTGATCGGCTTAAAGCCGTTTGTATCTCTCATGATAGGGTTGTCTTAGTCTGGTTAGAATTTTCTCTATGCTGTGTATATGTTCCCTCTTTGTGGGGTTTGACGATTTGTCCTGCAGCGCTCGAAAGCCTATTTCAATGGGAAAGGAATTTCTTCAATTTGAGCTTTTTGTGTGCTCATTGTTAGTGTACCGAGGTGTTCTCCCGTTTTCAGGCTCAGGCGTGCGTCCATCCCTCTAATGAGTCTTTAGCATTTTAATTGTTTATAAATTTTTAATTAAATACAATTTTCCTTTAAAAAAAATTAAAACTACGTTTACCATTCTACGTTTCCTTCAAAAAGAAAAAAAAAATCCATACTAAAGATTAAATTGATCACTGAAATCTCTGGTTTATTTAGGGCTAGGGATTTTGTGCTGAACACGCATTTGAACGGGTTTTCTTGTTGTTGTAGATATTTCAATTGGGGTCCACAGGGAAGAATTATCTCCTTATATGATTAATTTGGTACGACTAAACGCGATAAGATATTTCATTGATGAAAAATTCTAAGCATCCTTAGAGATAGTCTTGATTGATTTGTCTTCATTAGCAAACT
This sequence comes from Morus indica, assembly GCA_029231665.1. Lineage (NCBI taxonomy): Eukaryota > Viridiplantae > Streptophyta > Magnoliopsida > Rosales > Moraceae > Morus > Morus indica. Next base: position 390,802 of record JACAGA010000070.1, on the reverse strand, counting down.
TGTGTGAACTAGTTTTTCTTGCTTTTAAATTGACATATTTTTCAGCAAAAAAAAAAAAAAGACAATATTTGATCTCCAAGTACTTCATTATTCAAATCTAGCTCTACAGAAGCCAAAATGTTAGTGCTCAAGCCTCAAGCGATAATATAGCTTGAGAATAGTAATTTTGTTATGCTAAATAAATATCAATTAATTTGTCAACCTTGAGCATAAACAATATTCAGAGGACATTATATTTTGGTATCCCATTTCTGTTTATATATTTATCTGATTTATTAATTTTATACCTATATCAATATAATTTATAAGCATCGACATCTTTTTGTTTTTGTTTTTTTTTTTTTTTGAAATGGAGACATTTTTTTTGATAATATGATAAACATATATACTTAAACAAACAGTTCGTGAATCTGAAAGGATTATAGTTCACATAGTCTTCACACTTCAGCATATATCAAAAATCAAAGAAGAAAATAAAAAGGAGAAGACAAAATATGCTTATATCATAGGTTAGGAAAAGAGAATGAATCCACTAGTAAAGAGTATTATGAATGAGTTCTATGTAAATAATTTATAATTAGGTTATCGTGTAAGTTACTTAATTATACAATCAAATTTCCTAAAATCAATAGTTTCCTAAATTGAAAAGAAATACAAATAAAGTCAAAAACGTATCATAATAAAAGTAACTATAATGTACTTTTTTAATATATATTTTACTTAATATGCTCTCACAAAGTAGACCTCCAATAGGAGGAGATTAGGAGATTTCAATCTTGGACTGTAATAGAGGAAACTGATATTATATTTGTGGGATAGAGGTTGCAGGGTGCAAAGCGGTGGCGGAGTAGGGTGCAGAGCCACAACAATGTAGGGGGTGCAAGGATGAAACAATAATCATCGACGGTGCATGGGTGTTATAAGGAATGGACGACAATAATCAAGAGAGCAATATAGGGACAAAAATTGGCTAGGCGCAGACGCGTACGGAGAGAAAATATAAGTGTTAACCATGGAGATCATAGATTAGATTTGTTAGAGTATAAGGCTTCGTTCGCATATTCGATTTTTTAATTTGAATTGAGATGTGATTTTATGTAAAAGTTTTTAACTGTAGAAGAAAAGTTAAATGTAACTTTTTGTGAGAGCTTTTAACTGTAGCAAAACTGAAATTGAAAACTCAAATTAGTGAAATGAACAAGGCCTAAATATTTGAATGAGTTTTCAAGGGATATGTTTTCATTGATGGTTATTTCTAAATATAAAAATTTGATGACATGACAGGATAAAAACTTAATTTAATTAATTGTTATTAATTTTTTTTAGTCAACTATTGAAGTTATTACAACCGTCAAATTAATATCTTATGTTTAAAATAATAATATCCATTAATGAATAAATATTAAAGTAACCATTAAAACAACACCCTAAAAATTAAAGAAAATAATAAAAAAAGTAAGAGAGAAAAAAATGTAACATAATTCGACCATCGTCTACATCTACATATTAGAAAAAGAGAGTGATCAAAGTACTAGCAACAAAACTAATATCTCTAAAGTAAAGAGATTTCCTAATTTAAAAATAAATAAAAAATAAATAAAAATCAATAATAAATATAACACCATAATATGTTAACTTTCCTTAATATATAGGTGTTGTGGTAGCATGCATATACTAATGGTAATATTAAATTTCCTAGGGATGATGTAGGATTCAAATTTCCCACCCAAGTTTAAAAATATTTACCTATCAATAAATAATAGTTACTCAAATATTTACCCATTAATGATTATTATTATTTTAATTGTAAGAGATTGATCCGACGATTGTAGTAAATTAGATAATTGACTAAAATAATCATTGACAATTAATAAAATTAGATTCTTATCATGTCATGTACGTAGTTTGGTTGCACTGACGTCTTGTGCTGCATAGCAGCCAATCAAAAGAACGCCTTACTACATCAGCTTCATCAAATGTATGTTGTCTCTTGCCTCGAAAAGAAAAAAAAAAGTTTGTGTATATTCATCAAATTTACATATTTAATAGTAATCACCGATAAAAAAACGTAACCATAAAAACAAATCTATATATATATATATATATATATATATTAAATAAGTGTCCTTATATTGAAGGTTAAATGTGAAAACAATATCGAAATCGTTTTTGACCGAGTGCATGATGTCTTTTACTTCCGTATGCCACTTTTATTTGCACTTTTATATATTCGATTCAATACCTCTTGTTCCAATCGAGCCTAATTTGTGGATGAAGTAAATTCAAATTTCTGTGAATTGTTAGTTGAAAGATTACTTCCAAGTATTCATTATAAATACTGCAGTGATCAAACGTTTAAAAGAAAAAAGTGTTCACCCGGCAGGAAAAGAAGACAAAGTAAAACTGAAAGGGCGGCTCAAAAATTTTTGTTTTGTTTGATTTTTTGGAACCAAAAAGTTAGGCTCGTAACTAATAATTTTTTCATGGTAAAAAACAAAGAAAAAAAAAAAAACAAATATTTTTTCTTGGCCATGACTCTTGTCTTTGATCCTATACATTCCTAACTTTCTATCTTTTTTGATCCTATGCATTCCTAACTTTCTATCTTTTTTTTTTTTTTTTAATCAAACTTTCTATCTTCTTAAAAAGCACAATGGTCAGCAGAAAGGATATATAATATATATTTCTGAGATTTGGTGAATGATTAATCCCATTGATTTTTGTATTTACTTTGTGATTATTTCTATGAGGTGTACATTAATTAACTTAACTGGGAGAAATTATTACTCTTTCACATCTAGTATGATCTTTGGAGAATCATTAATTTCTATTTATAAGATATAGAGGCGGAGGGAGGCCTGTGAGGTCCGGGGGCATATTGGCCGCCTGGATTTTGGGTTTTTAGATTTACCATTGTTTTTAAATTTTTCATATATGCCCCCTTTTATTATAAAAAAAAAAAACTTTAAATATCTCAACCAAAATCCTTTTTTTTTTTTTTATTTTTGCTCTTTTTTTATTGTTTTTTTTTTTTTACTATTATATCTTATACTTTTAAATATACTTAATTGAAAATTTTCACTTTACTCTAGTTATAACTTTTATTTTTTAACACTTTTAAAATATTTTTCAAATAAATTTATTGTATCAAAAGTGAGCCTCACCAAAAAATTTAAATACCCAATTAAAATTATATTTCTTAAATATCTTCCTAATGAGGCTTTTTTTTTTTTTTTTCAAGTGATCCTCTAAATTATTATTTGCTCATAAACAACTACTCTCTAATTTGCCTTTGTTGAGGTAGTAAACACCTTCTTTAAAACTTACTCTTTTCTCTTTAAAATTTTATTTCACTTGTCAAAAAATTCAATAAACTCATCAATATATACATTTGTTTCTAACTAATTAATAATATTAGCAGTTAATATTATTAGTGATTTTAACATTTTTAACGTGTTTAGTTTACACCCTAAAAAATAAAATCCTAATTCTGTCATTGTATAATTTATCCTAAGGTATTAATAAATAAATGAAAAAATTACTGCAATCGGTGGATGTAAACATATTACAAACCACATTACATTCTTTATTTTTCTTCTCTTTTATCTTTCCTTTTCTCATTCATTTATTTACTTATCAAGTAATATCTTCTCTATTTTTTAAAAAAAAAAATTCAAAGTTCAAAGAAATTGAAATGCTTTGTAGCTATGAAGGAGCGGCCTTATACTGTTTCTTTCTTTCTTTTGCATTGAAAAAACCATTCCATTAATCTCAGGCCCGTTTAATTCACAGATTCGAGTTTTTAATTTGAGTTGAGATGTAAGTTTATGTGAGAACTTTTTACTGTAGTAAAAAAGTTAAATGTGACTGTTTCTGAAAATTTTTTACTATAACAAAACTCAAATTCTAAACTCGAATCGATGAATCTTTCTTTCTTTTGCATTGAAAAAACCATTCCATTAATCTCAGGCCCGTTTAATTCACAGATTCGAGTTTTTAATTTGAGTTGAGATGTAAGTTTATGTGAGAACTTTTTACTGTAGTAAAAAAGTTAAATGTGACTGTTTCTGAAAATTTTTTACTATAATAAAACTCAAATTCTAAACTCGAATCGATAAAGTGAACGAGACCTCTTTCTTTTCGAATTAGTTCCCGGAAATTGCTTGTTGAAGCCCGTGCGAGACTATTGGAAGTGCACATTTGCATTATTAAAGAAAGAAAATGACGTAATATTGCATGAAGTTACTCAGTGGAATTTGGAGACGTCATAATCCACTGATCTTTCTTCTTCTTCTTCTTCTTTTTTTTCTTTTTTTTGTTTTCCTCAGCGGCCCATCGTTTTCTTTAGGGACAAGGAGAGAAAGAGAGAGATGGAGAAAATTCTGCTAAAATGTTCATTTGCCAACAGTTTTTTTGTTATAAAATGACGAAGCCATCTCTTTCTATGTATGACTGTCAACCTATCATATATAAAAGTATTATTAAAAGAAAAGAACACAGAGGTTACAACCTCATTCTCACCAGCCTTATTCCTTTCGCATTTGTTGTGGATTCATGTGAAAACCAAAACAAAAATTCCCTGAAAAATAAAATTAATTTGACGTTTGGTTCATAAATTAGAATTATTTTCAATTTACGTGTATTTTTTGTGAGAGAAAATACTGTAGTGAACCATGAACCATGATTCAAATCATAGTTTAAATCCTCAAACTAAACATTCATAAAACACCACTTTTCAAATTACTCGGTTATTTTTTATTTTTAATATAAATAATACTATGCATTCTGAAGTGTATGATTCTATATTTTTATCTTTTAGATTCATATTAAATTCTTATTTTTTTTTCCGGTGAACGTTTGATTATAAAAAAGATTTAAATGTCATTTACATTTTGACATTTTCATTTTTGTTATTTTTATTTTATTTCTTTAAAGGCGTTTGGAGGTTTTTTTTTTTTTTTTTGTCAAATTGAATTGGTTATTGACCAAAAAAATGTGGTAGTTGAGTGTAAATTTTAAATCCAGAAGTATAAATATAACAACTTTAAAATACAAGAGAATAAAAAACGCATAAAAATATTCTATTAATAAAACATAAATTTAAACCTTTAACCTCAAATTCGATTAAATCACATATATTATCTCAATTTGACATAACTTTAATATATATGGTTCAAAATTGAGTCTTGCGCATTACAAAAATCTTCAAGTAAAAAACCGCAGCTGGTGTTATCCACAAAGCCAAACATACTCCGATCTTCTCTTTCCTATTACATTTTTTAACTAACCAATAATTCATCGCCACGTAGTAGGAAACTACTATCGGGTCCCACCTGAAACACATCTAACGATCTCTGCTCCGACTCCACGTCACCATTACCCGCCAAGCTGCCCTTGACCTTCTTGAAGGACCCACCAGAGGCATGGTCGGAGAACTCCCGGCGCTTGGCCGTGATCCTCACCGGCGGCGGCTCGCCCGAACCGATCCGATGCGGGAAATTCAGCAGTGCCTTGGAGCCGCGCATCCCGAAGGCGGCTCGGTCGTAGGCCAGAGCCGCCTCCTCCGCCGTCTCGTAGGTCCCGAGCCACACTCTGGCGCCGTTCTTCGCCGGGTCCCTAATCTCCGCCGCGAACTTCCCCCACGGCCTCTGCCTCACCCCTCTGTAATGCCTCCCTCTGGTCCTACCTCTCCTATTAGTTACATTTCCATTTTTGCCCCTCTCTCGATTCTCGCTTTGGAAGGAGAAAAGGGCGTTTTGGAGATTATGAATCTCCAGAGCGTGAGCCGACGTCGTATACACCCCCGGCACGGCTAATTCCATGGTCGGATTGGCCGGGTCGAAGGAGTATATCGGCTCGGGTTTGATTTCGGCGATTTCGGGCGTTAAATCGGACGGAGACCAGCCGAAACTGACGGCGTCGTGGAGGGAATTGTAGACGATCATGTCGTCGGAGTCGTTAACTCGTAACGGCAAGTCACCCCACTGGTCCGTTAGGCATGGGATTAAAGTAGTAGTAGTAATAGTAGAAGTATTATTAGAGCTTGGATTTTGGTATGGCTGATATTGGGAGGCGATAAACTCACCTGGGATAGCGTCCATCATATTTGATATATGTAAAATTAAGGAGGGAAATTAATATAAGAAATAGAAGATGCCAAGTATGAAGTTGTTTCGAGGGTATATACCATTACCATATATATATATAGTGAGAGGAAACAGGAAACGAAAGTTTCAATTCAAAAATAAAATAAATAAATAAATAAAAATTATGTCTTTATTTTCCTAGAATTTTCCTTTGTTTTATGGCGAGGGGAGAGTGGGGAATTTGGAAGTCGTTTAAAGGTCACGTGGTTGCAAAAGACGATGATATCATGGGCTTGCGTCGGCAATGCCCCAAGTTCCACAAGTGAGGCCACTCAATTTCACACTTTCCTCTCATTTTCTTTGTGACAATTTAGTGACCAACATTATTACTGTTGAATTGTCACGTACGTTAAAGTCGCCAAAGGCACTTATTTTGTGAATATACAAATTAATTTGTCTAAGAACCACCTAAATCCTAGTACTTGTCAAACAAACCGTACATGTGTATACTTGTGTTGAAAAAAAAAAAACAATATATATATATATATATATATTTAGATTTGGTATTTGTAATTTGCTCGACGAAATGGTAAACATCAGATGAAGTACTGGTTCACTAATCCGTACAGTTCAAACTTCAAACACCAACCCCCGTGGAGAAAAAATTGAACATATCTCTTGACATTGAGTCATAATTTTTGTTTCGAACATATAAAAGAGCACGTTTGATATAAGGGTTCTGAATTCAGAATCATAGTTCTAGTTTAAAATAAGTGTTTGTTTAAAAAATTAAAAAGTGATTTTGATTTGACTCAAGATTTAATTCAAGGTTTGAATCTTAATGTGACGTTTTAAATCAAGAATCATCCCTGATACTAAAATCACCCCTTTAATTTTAAGCGGTTCAAATCCCTAATTTTAGTTTTAATTTCAAAACTATAATTTCAACTTAAAATCATGAATCATTCTAAAATTAAAAATTAAAATCACCATAATTTAAATTTTTATACTAAACAAGCCTGAATCAATAACCTTTTGCAAGGTGCTACTCATGTCCTAATCTAGTTGGAATTTAAGGTCAGAAATTTAGTTCGACAAAATCACATAAATCAAATCAATTGATAACATCATAGAAAATAAATATTGTCGGGCTGTTAAACATATATATTATTTTATGTTTGCGTGTTGCCAGACATTGCAGTTTTGAGACTTTACCAGGAAATACGATAATACATCTTTTATCTAAAATGATTTCAGTCAATTGATTGATGGTATCTTTGCTTTTAAGTTTTAGCCGACATTTTTTTAATAGAAACTTATTTATAGATAATTAGCATCAATTAATTAAACTTGAAAAATAATAAAATGAGACAGAGTACCGGTATTTAAGACCATTCGGCTAAGGCTATAACAATATCAATAAATCAATAAATATTATAAAGAGCGATGATCAATTTTGGAGATATATAACATGTGTTACATATGATAGTTTTTCTTTTCCAGTATAAAATAATACCACGATATACTAATTAACCCCACAAATCCTAGTTTATGATTTATAATGGATTTAGTGCATCATCATTTTTTTTTTCTAAATTCAAAAGTCCAAGCAGAGCCAATCAACGTTAACATACCAGTGTTGTTAAGGTGGCCTTAAGATGCTTACAAGAATGTTCACTGAACGCTTTATAAATAGATCTAGAAAAAAAAAATTAATACTCCATAAAAGTGTATAAATTAAAATTTTTACTCTTTATTCTTAATTAATAACCTTTTTAATTAAATAACTACACTAATAAAAGAGAAATAATTAAGAATAAAATTTAAACTTATGCACAAACCCTGATTTTTTTATTTGACCTCTGAGTTTCCGACCACCACGAGCTTCATGTTTTTTGTTTTATTTTTCGAAATTGTTCTAGTTTTTATTTTATTTTATTTTATTTTATAGAATGTCCTAAATTCTAAATTAAACAATAGACAAGTAATATTTAATTCAAATTAATTTTATATTTTAATAATTGACCCGTCAAGTGGTTGTCTTTCGTATCCTCTTAAAATTATCATACTAAATTTTTTATTAGAAATATTTGTTTGGGATACTTTAAACATTTTATAATAAAAGCGACAAAAAACACAAAAGGGATATTTAGAGTATTATTGGTACATATAATTACTAGAAGTTTTTCCGTATACTAATATCTTTAGAAACAAATCATTTAATTTCAACGTTATATTACGAGTACTTTAACGCATTGACCTGAGTTACCGGGTCATCCCATGACGAAGTAGCTCCTAAATTTACCTGGAAATGAAGTGAAAGTAATTTGCATAAAGTCATAAACCTGAGTTTATTCTCCAACCCTATTTTAACACATATCGATATAAAACATCCTAAATATTGACCGAAGAGACCGACTTGATTCTTAATATATATTTCTTTGCAATGAGATAATTGATTTCCACAGGCAAAATGGAAGCATCTTTGGAAATTAATCTTTTCCAACATTGATTTCGTTCAAGATAAATATATCTTGAAAATATAAAAATATATATATATATATATATATATATCATTGACTTTTCAAATTTACTTTTCGGTCTTCAAGTCAATGGAAATTGCTAGTGCGAGGGGAAAAACACGTGTAGCACATAAAGTGCAGCTCTTTTTGCTCCATTACAAAGAGTTATAGCCAATTAATGAGCTGAAATTCTCGTTTAATTACCATTTGAAGAAGTAGTGGATGCATGCCTAAGCTATAGGCAACAGGAAGTGGCAAATGATTAGTAGTTACGATTGCGTTGCTAATCCTCTAACTGAGTTGAGCTACCTTTTAGGTTAACTTAACCTAACTTGAAATGATTATGGGTAGGTTAACCTATATCCATTTAAACAAAATCAATCTAGTTAAGTTTCTTTAATTTTTCAACAAAAGGGCCTTTCTATTCTTTTCTTTTCACTTTTTTTCTTTTATCTTTTGTTTATTTATTTATTTATTTTGAAATGACACATTAATTCATTCCCTTGCTTCTACTAATTGAGGTCATGTAGGTTTTATTAGGTGGGTGATTCAAATTGGTTTTAAGAAAGTTTTTATTTTGTATTTTTAGATAAATTATTATTTTTAATTTTTAGATAAGGGTTACTTTATAGTTTATTAGGAGTCTATAAATAAATATCTTGTATAAGACTTTATGTGTGTGCGTAGAGAAAAGTGTAGAAATATAGTGCCTCCTTTTGAGAGAGGTAGAGAGAGATAAGCAAGGATGTAAGGGATTTTAGGTAGAGAGAGAAAGTGAGAAATTTTGTCGAGTGCGTAATTTTGAAACTATTAGTGAATTTTTCTCCATCTTCCGTGGATGTATGAAATTTTTTCCGAACCACCTAAATCTTTATCTTCTCTATTTTTCTATTATTTTTGTTTCAGTTTATTTTTCTGCTGCGTGTGTGTGGAGGTGTTTTTTTCCCAACAACTGGTATCAGAGCTGTGATGAAGATTAAAAAAAAGCCAAGATGATGTCCCAGATAAAATTTGAGCAGATTGAGTGGTTTGATGCAAAGAGTAATTTTAGCATCTGGTAGAGTACGATGAAAGATGATTTGATTCAGCAGGGATTACTGAAAGCACTACAAGGCGAGAAGCCAGAAAATATGAAATATGAAAATTGGGAAGAATTTGAAGCGAGAGCGCAAAGTACTATTCTTTTAAGTTTGGCTCTTGAACTGAAATATAGTGTTATGAATGAGACATCTCCTTCTGAGTTACGGAAAAAATTAGAAAAAGTTTATATGTTGAAATCCATAACAAATAGATTATATTTGAAGAAGCAATTATATGACTTAAAGATGGGTGATGAAAATGATGTTAGAGACCGTATAAATAATTTTAAAAAGTGCATAACTCAATTATTAAGTGTAGAGGTCAAAATTGATGAAGAAAATAAAGTGGTAATTTTGTTGGCCTCACTACCCAAATCATATGAGACTTTGGTGATTGCACTTTTAGTTGAAAAAATAATGTTGACTATAGATGAGGTGTCAACTACTTTATTAGAAACTACAATATGAAAAAACTAGTAGTACGTCTCATATTGAACAAATTTTTATGGCGAAGTCATATTCATATGGGGTAGAAGCAAGTCACGAGGGATATATTATGATAAGAGAGATGATCGTTCGTAATCTTGCCTAAGAAAGGATATTGAGTGCTATTATTGTCATAAGAAGGGACATATTAGAATAAACTGTGAAGAACTGACGAAATATCTAGAAGAAAGAAGAAAGCAAGAATCCCAAGAGATTTCAAATTCTGCAAATGTTATTGGCGACATGTATGATAGTGAAGATGATGTTTGCGGATGAAAATATTTCTGACTCTTGAATCATGGATTCTGGATGTTCGTTTCATATGTGTCCACATAAAGAGTGGTTTGATTCTTATAAACCTTGTGATGCTAGGACTTTGTTGATGACAAATTATTCTAGTGCTAAAGCTGTTGGAAGAGGTATTGTGAAGGTGAAGGTGTTTGATGGAGCTGTGAAGACATTGACAAATGTTAGGCATGCTCCTCAACTAAGGAGAAGTTTGATTTCTTTAGGGGCTTTAGACATTTGGGATTGTGAGTATTATGTGAATGGTGGTTTTATGCAAGTCAAGAGAGGTGATTTAGTGGTCATGAAGACTGAAAAAGTGAAAAACTTGTATAAACTGAATGAGACTACAATTATAGGTGGAGATAAGAAGGTGGAGCTAAGCCACAAAGAATCTTCTTTTGTTGTGAAAGAAGTTACAGGAGTAAAAGAGTGCAACAATATGATAACAGTTGAAGATGATAAAGGTAAGATGGTGAAGACTTGTGGCAGTAAAGATGTTTTAAAGAAGAAGAAGACAATTCCTCATGTCAAATTTGATGATGAGAGTTTGAATTTGACACATGTTTATTCTTGTTGAAGTTTACATTGTCGATAGTATGACGACTGTCGAGATTGGATACCCAATTGAGCGAGTTGAGAGAATTTGAGTCAATGTAGAGATTATTAAGTAAGTAACTCAAATTGGTTTTGAGAAAGTTTTTATTTTGTGTTTTTGGGTTTTCAGTTTTGGGCAAGGGTTATTTTATGGTCTATTAGGAGTATAAATAAGTGCTTTGTCTAAGGCTTTTATATGTGCGCTCAGAGAAAAGTGTAGAGACAGAGTGCATCCTTTTGAGAGAGAGAGAGGGAAAAGTGAGGAGTGAGATAGGCAAGAGTCTAAGGGGTTTCGGGTGGAGAGAAAGTGAGAGTTTGTTGAGTGTGTAATTCTGAAACTGTTAGTGAATTTTTCTCCTTCTTTCGTAGACGTAGAAAATTTTTCTAAACCACTTAAATCTTTGTTTTTATCTATTTTTTTGTTATTTTTGTTTTAGTTTATTTTTCTGTTGCGTGTGTAGGGTTTTTTTTTTCTCAAATAAGTTTTGTGAGTTTGAACCATGTTTTTGTTACAAAAAATATTTAGAGGTATTATTGGTGTTAAGTATCATTACTAATAAAAGATGAATTTCACCTATTAGTCTCATCTGTAAGTCTCACTTATGAATCACACACTAGGAAGCTCACATTCTATTAATTAAGGAATAGTTTTTAGTGCTAACAGTGTCTTATAACAAAACTATTTTATTAAAGTTTTTTTTCTTATAAAAATTTGAATTTAAGTCAGTAACTTTATGTTTGAACCTAATTAGACTAAGTTCGATATTGGAAGTGGGACCTAGACTTGTGAAATGTGGACAACTCTATTTTGTTTTTGAACCTTTTGTATTTTTATATTAAACCAGATGCATAAAATTGTGTTTTTTCTTATTTGGAATAAAAAAGTCAAAAGTCAGTCATTCCTCAAAGACTTCAGGCTGCACTAATAATTTTCTCTAAGTGCATGCACTTGCTTTATGCCTAATGTCTAGCAGGGAGCTACTACTTGTACGTTTAAGCTTACGTGTTTTTGACAAGATAAAGTAAACATACTGACATCATGGTTTTCAAACAAATTGTAAGTCCATAGCCTGACTATCTGTTCTCCTTCGCTAACCTAACTATATATTCTCAAAAAATTATACAGTGAATTAGTTTGGTACGGATAAGTTTGAGATCAAATTTACTAATTAAGTTTAAATTCTTAAGTAGTTGTACGATACGGAAAAAGAGGGTTAGATTACGAAAGTGAATACATGAATATCTCATTCAATTTGAAATTAACAACTAGATTGAAAGCAATCTTGGAATTTAAACAAATTTAAACTTGATAATCTTAGCAGGGATAAAACTGCAAGGTCGAGTTTATGGGAATAACTTGTATTTGTATCAAAATTTCAGTTTGATTAGCAACCAAAAAAAAAAAAAAAAAAAAAAAAAAAAAAAAAAAAAAAAAAAAACTTATATTTGTAACAGAAATCATTGTCAATTTGAGTGTTAAGAACGAAATCTGTCAAAAATTAAAAATTCGGGAATTAATATATTAAAACTAAAAGGTCCGAGACTAAAATGTCACTATTTTGAAGCTTAGGAATTATTAGTGCCAGTAACCAAAAGAAAAAATAGATAGATGGATAGAAACCTCTATGACGTATTCTTTGGACATGTTTACTTTGTATCAAAGGAAAAGAGAAAGAAAAAGTGGGGATTGATTTTATTTTCCATCTAATAATATGTTTATTTATAAAATTAATAATAGAAATT
>JACAGA010000070.1:337209-377904 GCA_029231665.1 Morus indica | reverse complement strand
AATATATAATAAAAAATATTATAATATCATTATAATTATAATAATATAATAATTAATTTATAATGTAGTTATAAATTATAATAAATTTATTTAATATTTTATAAAAATATATAATATACTGTAACGGAATTTATATATCTATAATATTAATATATATTACAATATAATATATATAATCCAGATATAATATAATATAGTATAATATTTTAACAAATAATAACATAATTATACTAATAATTCTAACATATTATTTTATTAACTATATAATTATCTTTATTAAACTAATAATATAATAATAATAAATATAATTAAATATTAATATAATCTTATAATTCTAATATTATTATACATAATAACATACACATACTACATGATGTATTAATTATAAAATATATTGTATATAATATAATAATTATATATTATATTGTAATTATATATATATTATATTAAAAAATATAAAAATTATAATTATAATTCTATTATAATGAATTATTATTGTTATTATATAATCTTATAATATATTTTATAATATAATAATTTCATAATATTATATTATATATTATGTAATAATAATTTTATTATATTATATTACATTTTATATATTATATTAATAGATAAAATATTAGTGTTATATATAGCATAAGGGTAAGTTTGTCAACATGAAAATATTCATGTTTCATTCCAGAGAATTCTTAAAATTATAACCAAACAAATGAATCAACTTTCTTTTCCATTCTATTCTCATTATCATTCTCATTCCTATTCTTATTACCATTCTCTCACTGTAACTAAACACACCTAATAGCCATATAGTTGCATTTGAATGAACAAATACAAATGGCCAGTTATATCAGAGTAAATCTCGGGGTGAAACCAATATTGGAATATGATATAGCAACGTACCCTAAATGCTTTTTGTGTTTTTTAAAGCCCCTTCTAAATGGTCCCTACAAATGTTGTTAATAAAAAGAGTATCTCTTATAATTTAGAAAATATGCAAAAAAAATATATTTCAACAAAAAAACTATCCCTTCACTCGTTAAAATTTTTAAACACAATGACTTTTCTAGTAATCCACATTAAATATTATTCTTAAAGTAATAATTTACACCGGTGAGGGCGGCAAGAGGCACTTTAAGCTCACATGTGAGGGTGAAACTCAGAGTCGCCAACAACGATATGGTCTCGAGGTTGGCGGCGAATTTGGTCTTACACACCGGGGCATCCAGGATGCGTTGTGCGGGGCGGTGAGGATATAGTCTCGCGACAGGTTGGGGGCGGATTTAGCCTTAGTGATGAAGCGGCGAATCTAGGTGGTGGGAATGGGTTGGCCGTTAAGGGAGGGGGAATTAAAGGGTTTTAACTAGTTTATCCGAAATACCTTGCTTGCCCCTTCTATTATTCAAATGTCTAAAATATAACCCGAACACATCTATTTAAAAAATGTATTTCAATATATATACACATACAATATGTTACCTAAAGTCTTTAAATATTACCGCTTAAATTGCATTCATTATTAATGGCAAATTTTAAAAATCGATGATCGAGAGAGACATTTGAACAAACCTTTCGATTTTTCAACTTCTCTCCAATTTTACATTCTCGACACTTCCCTTAAGATATTGCTGATCGTAAGCAGTGTTAGAAATTTATAATACTAGCTTATACAAACACGAGCTTTTACTATTTCCTCTATAGAAAATGGTTCATAAACATGGGAAGAAAAACAAAAACAATTAAGCACAATCTTCACTTGTTATTTATAATTTATTTCCCTAAAGATCAAATTAATGTATGCAATTCTAAGAACGTGGCAAAAATATTGTGTCTACTATTTCATCTTTTTTGAGGATTTGTGATCTCGAGTCATTCTTGGGGAGTCCATCATGTGATTTTTCAAATGATCAACTGTAGGAATAATGCCCGTTTGAGTGCCATCGCTATCATTATCGATCTCCTCTTCTATGCTCAATCCTTCTATTCTTGCTGCTATTGATCCCTCTTTATTTCCCACACCTGTATTTGCACATGTAATGTAACACAAATTTACAGAGAAATCAAGAGTTCTACAATAATCTATTTGTAGTGTTGTTGGCCTTGTATTCACATTTATCTTGGTTACAACTCGTTAAGATATTTGGTAGAGGGATTTGTTCCCTGATTCGAATCATGATTCGTAGTTCGCTATAGTATTTTCTCTTAAAAAAATACACGTAAATCAAAAATGGTTCGAATCACACGGTTTGAATCCTCCAACCAAAGTAATAATAAAAAAAAAAAATCTATTCTTCTCGGGCACATGAATGGAACATAAAAATAATTAAAAAAAACTGGAAATATATAGTAGTCTTTTCAGTTAGCACATTCTTATAATTTATTTTAACAAAATGCGTCATTACAACCAAAAAAAAATATGGATTAACTGGATAAAACAAAAAAAAAAAAAAAAAAAAAAGATATATTGCAGCAATAGGTGTGGCAAAATTCATGATTTTGGATCTGAATTCTTCTTCAATATCATTCATATCATATCATACCTGGGGTGGTAGAGAAGAGCCAAAGAATGAGAGCGCAGAGAATAAGAATCAAAGGGATAAGATGGACGGCCTTTTCCGCAAACTTGTCGCGAGCCCTCTCCTTCTTCGCCATCTCGGCGATATTCTCATCGTATAGCGGCAGCTGCGGATCGCCGTCGTCGAACGACATTCGCAGCATCCCCTTGCTCGGCGACGGCGACGACGACGACGACGATGACTGCATCAAGCTGCTGTACTCATCGGAAACCCGGTTCCAACTCGCAGATCTATACATAGTAATCTTTGTTGTACTACCTATATTTTCTAGATCATGAGCAGTAAATTAGTACTTTCTGAGTTTAGAGAGAGAGAGAGAAGAGATAAGAAGAAGAAGAAGAAGAAGAAGGAAGAAAGAATGAGGGGTTTGAGTAAAAGGCGGCAAGGATTTGGGACAGTTTGTTGTAATTGCTTTGACTGTCCTTTTTTCTGTTTCAATTTTGTGTTTTGGTGGATTCTATATCTAGCTAGCAACGTGTTTAGTTCTCTTTCATTTGATCTGCATGAATATGCACTTGTCCATTCTTTAACTTTTGTTAAAAAATTTCTTTCTCTAAATAGTACGTGTAGTTGGGAGAAAAAAAAAAGGTTTGTGTTAGTACTCAATATAAAATTCGTTACAAACACAGGCTTATAGGACGATTATTACTATACCTATAATATTACAAACCTAATAAACTTAACTTTTGTGCATTCTACTGCTTTCTTTTTTTCTTCTCAGGTAACCAAGTACTCTTCTAGACGAAAAAAAAAAAAAAAAAACGACAGTAATACTGAAGCAACAAATAAAAATATAAAAAAGACCCTTTTCTTAATTTTCTATCTTGAGCGTGTTTATGAAGGTCTTCCCTTCAGTCATATCATTGGTGGCAAGAAAGTTGAGAAAATCCCTAAAGCTGCTTTCTTTGTACTTCCTTTTGCGCTCTTGATCATCCACAAGCTCTTCAGCGGGTCCCATTTTCTCATCCATCCCCAGACTATGCAAGCTCGCAACAGAAATCCTCGTCCTCTCTGGGTTCAAAGTCGCCCGGTGAACGAGACTCTTGTATGTCCCGTTGCTCAGCACCTCAAAATGGTCGCCCACATGGACTTGTAGCCCACCGCGAAGATCCGGGACCAGTCTCCACGCGTCCGCGCCCGCCTCCGCGTCCATGATTTCGAGGCCCGGCGAGCTCTGGAGGAGGACGGTTAAGCAGCTGTAGTCCGAGTGTGGGGGCAAACCTAGAGCCAGATCAGGGTTTGGGCACGGTGGATAGCAATTAACGGCCATGACTTGCATTCCACTTTCTAGTTTTTCCCTTAAGTAGTTTGGACCAAGTTCTAGGCTCTCGGTTATGGCTCCCAATAGCTCCAACCCCAGCTTCCTCACTTCTTTGCAGTACCTTCCCATTTTTTCCCTGAAGTGTGACACATAATTAATTGGAACACTATTTTATGACCCGTTTAGTTCGCTAATTCGAGTTAATATGTGATTTTATGTGAGAGTTTTTTGTTGTAATAAAAAAGTTAGATGTGACTATATCTGAGAGTTTTTTACTATAACAAAACTCAAATTTTAAATTCAAATTAAATCGATAAAATGAATGAGGCATTAATTATTAAGAAAATTGGATTAAAATTTCAAGCTTGAATTTTTGTATCTCAAATGATGTCTAACCAATCACGTTATGTTATTTTATTAAAAAAAAAAATTGAAAGGTTAACAGAATGAGAGTATAAATTTTATAAGATTAATGTGACATAATATGACTGTTTAAACATATTCAATACCAATTAAATTAAGCAAGAAATCTTAGTCTGAGAAAATTAAACTTAATTTGGAACACTTATATGTGTGTGTGTGTGTGTGTGCGTGTGTATGAGATCATAAAGTCAATCAAGAAGAGCGCAAGTAAGCAAAAAGGGTTGAACATATTAATTGAGAACACATAAAGCCAAAGCTATTATATAAGAGAGGATTTTCATGCCTCGCCAAATCTATCCACTTGAACCTATTTCGCGGTATTAATGGCTATGGCGTCAAGGTCATTGTTTTGTCATCAAGATATATACATCAATCGCATGACTAAATTTGTACAATATTTTCTTTGTACATTGATACCCGCTTGCTGGTGTAAAAATAAAAATTAAAACAGCCGAACACTACTTCATATGGGATTATAATCAAAGTCGGCTACAGGCAGTAGAGCCCTGTCGGTTTGTTGATTTTGAACACAGATGATTGGTTTAGGGACAAGTACAGTCCAACACCTAAATATCATGTGAACTCATGTACACCAAAGTTGCAAATTCACAAACTAAGATCTCATTAATTTTACCGATTAGAATTTTCAGTTATAAGTTTTTACAGTTAAAAATTCTCAGAAATATCACATCTAACTTTTTCTACTACAGTTAAAAACTCTTAAAAAATATCACATCTCAACTCGAATTGAAAACTCAAATCCGCGATGCGAACGGGACTAAATTAACATAAATATATAATATATTATATTGTCAGAGTACGTTATATGCATAGTACTAACTCCTTTTTTTCTTTTTATTTAAAAATAAGAAAAAAAAGAGCATATATATATTATATATATATAATATGTGTGTGTGTGTGTGTGTGTGTGTGTGTGTGTGTGTGTGTGTGTGTGTGTGTCAATGTTGTTACGTACCTGTAAGTAGGTGGATTAGTAGGCCAAGATTCTATGAAATCTTCCAAAGGATGGGCATAATGTTTAAGGAAGACCCTCCAAAACTGAATCTTGTCAACCCCATCCTTCAAGCTGGTTCCATATCTCACGGGCTTATGCACGTCATTGAACATGAACTTCATCTTCTCCGCAGCTGGCAATTTAAAGAAATCGAACGCCGAAGATAGAGCGTCATCTAGTACCGATTGGCAGATTCCATGGTTGACTATCTACATTAAACATAAATCACCATAGCATGTTTAAAAAAAAAAAAACACTAATTTTCACTAAGCTCGTGAAATATTGTACTACAAAGATGAGCAACTTTGATGGTTAAAATGAAGCTTACTTGAAAGAAGCCAAGACGAAGACAAGCATCTTTGATTGCTTCAATGGCTATCGCACGGTGTTGAGGACCTTTTCTAAGTCCGGCCAAATCAACAAGGGGTACTTTCGCCATCTCCGGCGAAGAACTTGCACGGTGTGAAGTTGGGATCTTGTAACATTCAGGAACATAAGGCAAATCTTTCTCTTGCGCACTTTCTCCCGTTAAAAAACAACTCGAATTTCCCTCATTTGCCATGTCCTAGTGAGAAAGTATTCGTAAAGTTGATCAGAACTATAAAAAGTATGATTGGAAAAAGAATTGGCAACGAAATGGGCTTTATATAGGAAGAGATTTATAGGCGGCGTCACGTACATGATCATAGCTTGGATTCAAAGTATAGTTGCCTAGCAAGGTCTACATTAAGACCCTGAGTCATGGAGATCAACTTGTGCGATGAAAATTAAAGGCTCCAAAACTAAAATCCAAAATTGAGTCCCAAACTATGTGCATAAGCTGCCTTTGATTTAAAATTGAGTTGATTGCATATTCTTTGGATGTAGACCATGTTACTAGAAGACGTCCCCAAGTCCTCTCTTGTAATATACTTTAATATTTCTTTTTGGCACATGCATTCGTATTACTCCAAAATTTCTCCGTTCATTTTATTAATTTAAGTTTAAAACTTAAGTTTTATTATAATAAAAATTCTTAAAAATAATTACATTTAATTTTTTTATTACAATAAAAAATTCTCACATAAAATTACATCTTAATTCAAATTAAAAATTTAAATCAACAAATTAAACGTGTCCTAAATATATACCGTCGAACTTTACAACAAACCAACAATGTAAAAAACTGACAGCGAACTAGAAGACAAAAGAAAACTTTTTGAGAATTTGGGATTAGACTATATATTCTAGACAGTTGTGCAGTTTTCTTCTTTTATCTTTCTTTTTTTTTTTTTTTTTTTTTTTTTTTTATAGATCTAGTTTGTGTGGCTGAAGAACCTGACTTGAAGCGTGCATGTAGAATTGCTTCGAATCCATATTTTTTTTTTTCTTTTCGTACTTTCTTTCCTGAAACTCTAACCATAAACCGTGTATATTTAAACATTATTTACTTTATAAATTTAAATTTTTAATTAGAATTCAGATATAATATTTTTTTAGAATTTTTAATTATAATAAAAAAAATTAAATATGATATTTAAAATTTTAATTGTAAAAATTTAAAACTGAAAATTTGAATATGTGAAATTAACTGGGCATAAAAATCGTGTATAGTTGGTGCATCGGGTCATAGGTGATATGGAAGTTGGGTCCCACTCTACAAAAAACCAATATTTGCTTTCCCACTTGTTTCCTGTTGTTTGTTTGATCACTGGTTTTCCAAGGAAGTTTCTCGTTTATCCAAGTCGGACGACGGTCGTGTACGTGTCTGATTTAGGAATCGCCAAAACACTTCTTTATCCGCCAGAGTATACTTATACGTATATACTAAACAAAAAGTGGAGATTTTTTTTTTCTTTTCTTACATAATTATTAGCTGTTCTTTCCCTTTATTTTTCCTTCTTTTGTTCATTCATAATATATAGTTTCAGTTACGAAATTATACCAACGCACAAGTACCTCTGCGTCTCTTTTATATTGGTATATAATGAAATAGATAATGCACAAAATGCTGGCGGGGACGCAAGCTTATGCACAACTTGGTCGCTAACTTAAATTTTTTTTCCTTTTTAGCTTTGGCAAATGATATAATCTATGTTGGTAGAATTTGAATTTTTATGAGAAAAAAATACTGTAACAAAAAAATTTGAGTTTTGATTCTTTTTCAGTGTGATTTGTGAGTTCTGCCCAAGCCATACAGTGCATTTTATATTAAATTAAAATGATTAATTGCCATATATTAAATATTTAAGCAATGAAATGCGGAATATATAGGCACATACGTTATAATATCTATGTGGGAGATATGTTGTCATCGAGTTGTTGTCTCCTTTATTGTCTTGTTGAAAATTTGACATTTCTAGTAAATTAAATGATAAGAATTAATAGTGTTTCTTAAAAAAAAAAAAAATGTTAAAATAAGGTGTAGTATTTTTGTTAGGTGGAGAGGGAAGGGAAACAAAGGCCTCGTTTACTTCACCGATTCGAGTTTTTAGTTTTAGGTTTCTACAGTAAAAAGCACTCAGAAAATGTCACATCAAAATTTTTTGCTACAGTAAAAAGCTCTCAGAAAATGTCACATCTCAACTCGAATCAAAAACTCGAATCCGCGAAGTGAACGAGGCTCCATTTATCTATAACATTCACACCCAAGATAAATACTAGACTTTTCGTACATGATCTTGGACTATAACAAGAGATCATTTTGCAAGTATATACCTAGATTCGTTACTGTTATAAGTAGTTATTTGGTTACTATCAATATTGTGTTCAATTGTATTTTCTTTTGGAACGAAATCTAGCTCTTAGTTTGTTATTTGCAAGAAGAAGCGTTACCGACATATATTTTTCTTTGCAAAAGTCAAATAAAGTAAGAATTGGAGGTTGGGAGGTGTTTAACAGCCCTGTGCACCAATGGAACTTCGTCCTCACCCAACTTACCCACCAACATGAAAACATATTATATTTAGTTCAGCAATTTAATTATGCATAAAAATTAGGTAACAATCTCCTTAATTATCAAGGCAGAATAATATTGTTGTCTTGTAGACTCGCCAATATGAATGGCAAGTCTTGTTTCTTGTTTCTTTTTTTTTCTTTTTTTTTTTTAAATATTGCAGATAATAACAAGTGCAATTTTGATCGTTTCAAGTAATTGATATACTGTGCAAAGCATAAAAAATGACGCTTGATTAATAAAGGAAGAAAGAAGAGCAAACCATTCTCTGATCTGTTGAAGTTAGGTCATCTAATATAAGCAAACTTCATGTATATATATAAATCATTTATAGTTATATTGTCGTCTCCAACTGGTTCAGCTATATATAGCTATAGCCCAATATTTGCCAATATCTAAGTAACATGGAAAAGCTGCTTCCAGTTTATGCTTTTCTTGTGCTTGGCTCTGCAATTACTTGTGGAGCAACTACATACACGGTGGGAGATTCTTCTGGTTGGGATATAAGTACAAATCTTGATTCATGGATGAACGGCAAGATATTCAACGTGGGTGATATTCTTGGTGAGTCCTCTTGCTGAACTATACAAATTATAGTTGATCAGTTGATTATTTTCTCTAATTTCTAAGCTAAATTTCTATCAAACTTTCTGGGATTTACATATAATTTATACGTTTTTTAATTAGCACTTCATCCCGTAAATTATTCCTATATTTTTCAGTTTGATAATTAACTCTTTAAACTTATCAAACCATTGCATGTCGCTAATAACATTGTTTAAGGGAAAATGTTTTATAACCCGAAGAGATTATATCTCCACTCTCTCATAGAGAGTAGGATCCATTTGTGGAGCCCATCTTTTGTGAGAGAGTGGAGATTAATAGCATTGCTCTTGTTTAAATTTGATATCCCGACGCCTGCCACCCGGCCGTTGAACTTTTCATGTTATGACAAATCGCACGTGTTCAATTTGGTAATTAATTCCTTTCTTTTCGTCACCAATTTAACTGGTGTTATCAATTTGGGCCACATTATACCATTGTTTGACAATTTCAAATGGCTGATTACAAATATTTAAGAGGACGTTTGGTTCATGAATTCAGAATTATTCTAGTTTTACGTGTATTTTTTGTGAGAGAAAATATTGTAGTGAGTCACGAATCATGGCCGGCCCGAATCCCCCTTCCAAACTTCCCATAAAGCTCCAATGACAAGTCACCAAATAATGAATGTTCATAGGTTTAAAGTCTCAAAAGCCCAGCTTCATCTATTATATGAATTCTCCTATATATGAAACAACTAAATATTTGTATATTGATGGTTTTGTAGTGTTCCAATATTCATCAACTCATAGTGTAAGTGAAGTGACAAGAGAAAGCTTCAACAGTTGCAACACAACCAACGTCTTGAAAACATTTTCAAATGGAAACACAACCGTGCCATTGACAAAGCCAGGCCAGTGGTACTTTGTATGTGGCAACAAGTTACATTGCCTGGGAGGAATGAAGCTGCAAATGAAGGTACAAGGCAATCAAGATTATGCACCGGTTGGTGCACCTCAAGCAACAACCGGCTCTGATCTTCCCACCGGCTCTGATCTTCCCAACAATCCTTCTTCCAGAAACAACATTCCTAATACTTCGTCTGCGTTTAGTCATATTCGCGGAGCTTATGTTATTGTGCCTTCTCTAATTGGTCTTGTCGTTTTCATGCTATGGAATAATGTCAAGAATATTTGATTAAGTACTCTTGTGGTATTCACGAGAATTATATATATATATATATATAATTCTCGCGAATACCACAAGAGTAACACCCTTTGATTTTCTTCTCTCAGAATATCAATATTGGTTTTGACAAGAGCTTTGTAAAAATGACTCAATAAAAAAGTCAAAATAACTTTTGATAAATTTTACAAAGAACGCGACCGAGTGATCATTCTTTATAGAAAATGAAGACGTCATTTTACCAACTTCACTTTGTTAGATAATTATTCTAGTAAATTTCTCGGTTTTGACTTTTGATTGTTTATTTTATGTCATTGAAAGGGCTTTTCTCTTTCTTTTTAGATGTGTAATTAAAGGGTTGTTTAAAATGTAGCAAGTAGTGCCTGAAAATTGTTATTTCATATACTTGTAATGTTGCTCACAAAGATCATCAATTTACCTTTTCTCTGAACTCTTTTTTTTTTTTTTTGATATTATTGAACTTTAATATTATAGTATTGAACATTCAATACTTAGACGGGAAAATCATATTTTTATTATTGAATTGTAAAACAATATACCTAAAACTGTTTTATGTACTGAACTACTAGTTTTGTTCTTTATTAATGAAAGGGAGTTTTGTCAGTTTATGATTGTCAGATATGGTTAAAATCACATTAGGTTTAAAAAGTATGCGAAATAATTAATTTTTTATATAAATCTGACGGTTAAAAAAATAAAAATATTGATATATAGTTTATTTTTTCTTGATCCTATCTAAGAAGCTCCATTAAACAAAAAGGACAAACAGTTGAAAACTTTGTATATATAAGACGAACTACAAAATAATAATAATATATGCTGGGGTGGAGGCACATGGTGCCGGGTGGGGGCTGAAATAAAAATTTGACCATTTGGAAGATTTTAACTTTTTATTTTGCCCCCATTCTCATATATGCTTCCTGAATTTTACTATTTTTCTTCATTTTATTCTTAAATTTCATTTATAAACAAGTTTACTCATTTTACTCACGAGCAATTGTAATGCCTTTTATGATATCTTATATTTTTTACCACCATTTATATTATCTTTACATTAAATTTATATTTCTTTAGTCTGAGCTTGATTTTGACTATGAAAAAGATATGAATATTCTACACATTTTACAATTCTTTTTCGTAATTCTTTTATTTTATTGACAGCGTTAATAAGGATATGTTTTGAAGTTAAATTGACCATTGGTCAAGAAAATATAAAAATGGAGCATAATTTTGAAATCAGAAGCTATAATGACATATATAAAATATAAGGTATGGTTTTTTATCTCCTTGAAATGCAAGATATTGAAATGAAAAAAAAAAAAAAAAAAATCTATAGTAGAATATTCTTATTGGTAATGCACAATTCTAAACACTAAATTGATCAAAATTACATCAAAATAAAAGAAATATACAATAACATCTTCTTATATATTAAAAAAATCTAAAACTTCAACACAAAACCCTATGGTGACGTATTTTTCATATAATAAAATTTACAATATGTAATTAATAGTTCTTCAAAAAAATTATAATATAATTTATTGTATATTTTTTTATGTTATTTATGTTTTAGAAAAAAAAAATATGTATATATATATATATATATATATAAATCCCCTCCGCTCGAATAAAATTTACAATGAATATATGGCTTACTTGTAAGACGGTTTAACATAAGGTCATTTTATTTCCCTCTTCTATTTGCAATTTCTTTTAGCCGATGATATTTTATAGTATTTTCACTTGCGTTCTGGGACCGAAGACATGCACCCAGAAATGTTCACGGATTTGCCACGAAGACATGCCACGTATCATATACGTAAAGAGAAGGTGGGTCCACTTCATTCATTCATCACCCAGTAAATGCCTGCCACAATCCCTATCTCACAAAATAATGCATGCAAAATTCGCAATACCATATCCATACTTGAACGACACAATGATCAGAAGAAAACAGGAGTGCCGAGGAGGAAATAAAATAATACTACTTTTTATACATGTTTATGTCAGATTTCTTATATCTGAAATATATAAATTAAATAATTTTTAAATGATTGAAATACAACCAAACTTATTAAAAAAAAAACTTAGGATCTTATAATTTTGTTGGAAAATAATAAGATTGTTTTCATAAATGTCCCTAAATTATATATCTTATCTCAAAATGCCTCTTAATTTTTTAAGATAATTCAAAACACCCCTCATCTATAAAAAATAAAAAATAAAAAATAAAAAATAAAAAAGGATAACTCCTCCATCTAAATCCGTTTATAATCCTAACAGACTGTGACATGGCAACGATTAAACATTAATTAAAACCATTATCAAAATATGAAAATATTTAAATATTTAAAAAATATGAAGGGAGAAAATGCTTTTTTGTAAAAAAAACATAAATTAAAAAAATTAAAGGATCCCAAATTTTAGAAAATTCTGAAAACTTTTCTTTTGCTCTCCTTAGATCACTCTCCTTAAAATCTTTCTTATTTCTCTTTGATTCCCACCAAAAACATGTAGATCTTCTTTATAGTGATAAAAGTGTTTCTTATCTGAGTTGGAATTTATTTGGGGCTCAAATTAACATCACCCACTGTGGAGCTAGAATCCACAATTTTGTTTGGTTGAAAAGCTTTCTATTACAAACTGAAAACAAAGGACCCAAAACAGAAGAGGAAATCGGGGATAGAGGCAGAAGAGCTCACGCTGGTCAGGGATAGAGTGATTTGCGCCACCGTGTAATTGGGAGATTGGCACAGCAAGAGTGAAGAAGATCGCATCGTTGTCAGTGGAAGATTGGTTCGTGCCGCCGTGAGGGCTGAGTTCGTGTCGCCTTCATAGGAGGTTGTGTTTGCGCCGCCATCGGTGGGAAAAACAGTTGGGTATTCATCTGTCGAAGAGATCACGCTACCGTCATATGGGGGATCAGATCATCCATCGCTGTCGTGGTGGAGGAGGGGGGGTGAGGGGATAGATCCGAAGCCGGCGTTGAAGCTTCTGTCGTCGTGATAATGGTCTGACTTAAGAAATGAGATGCATCATGTTTTTCAAAAAGGAATTAGGGGTGTAATTCAGCCGGGTAGGGTCGAGTTGAGTCAAAAAATTGAATTGATTCGCTCAGTATGGGTTGAAAAAATTTTGGACTGTAACACTCTCTTAAACTCACAAATTCATAATTTATCAGGTGACTTCTGGTAGGCTCGAATTACTTGAGTTAGTGAAAACTAATTTTAATCTATGACTTTATACCTCTTTTAACAATTTAAAAGCATAAAATTCATAAACAGTCCATAAACATTAACATAACATCAAATATACTTCTTAACAGTCAATAAAGTTCAGAAATAAAATTAATAATACGTCAAATAAACAGTCTATATAGAGATAGTCCAGCAAAATAGATTTAGGAATTTAGAGTTACACACCTAAATCGGTCGGGTCGGGTCGGAATAAAGCGGGTTTGAAATGCCCATCCCGTCCCCAATCTGCACAGTGCAAGTTGGGACTATTTGAATTTGAATTTAAAAAATAAAAATAAAAAAATCCTACACTTTCAAGTTGAATGAATTATTTAAGTTCGGGCTCATTTCTTACACCCCTAAAAGGAATATAGCAAATGATAGAGTGAGAAGAAAGAGGGAGAAAATGTTGGGAATTTTTTTATTTATTATTTTGTTATTATCATTTCAATATTTACTCTTTTTTGATATTTTAATTAGAATTAGTTGGCTTTTAATGGCATGCCACATAGGCACTTTTGTTAAAGTTATAAAAGACGGAGAGAACAGCTTGATGGTCTTTTCTATATATTAAGAGATATTTTAAATCATTTTAAAAAAATTAAAAAGCATTTTGAATAGAGGTAATTATGAAAATAATCTAAAATAGTATTCAAATACTAATGCGTTGTTGGCTTGGTGCAACAATGTGGGAGTCTTTTTTTTCTTTTACTCTTAAGATGTTCCAAGGTTCTTGGCAGGATCAATATTCAATATAGAAGGTCTTGTCTAGTCAATGTGCTATACAATATTGAACCCATCGTGATTTGTGTACAACTTATCCATTCTCTGAAAAAATTGAAAAAAAAATGAACTAATTGTAGTTTTTTAGTAGATCTTTGTGTGATTTTTTCTATAAACGAGAGGAAATGACACTATTATCACGCAGAGAAAAAAAGATTAAAGTCATGTGAGCTGTACGCATAATGAACTGGACCTATTAATGAACAGTGACCAAGGATTTAGGTTGTTCACTTTACATATTTAAATTTTTAATTTAAATTGAGATGTAATATTTTTTTAGAATTTTTAACTGTAGCAAAAAAAATTAAATGTGACATTTTTTAAAAACTTTTAATTATAAAACTTAAAATAAACTCAAATTAGTAAAATAAAAAATGCCTCTTTAAACTTATCTCCCTCTCCCTTATTTCCCTCTTTAAACTTTTTTCTTAGCAAGAAAAGAAAAGAAAAGAAAAAGAAAAGGACATTAGCTTAATTTGGTATTATTTTTCACTTCTAAAATCAGTTTATGCTTGTAGTAAAAATTAATTTTAGTGTTTGTTAAATTTTCTCAAAAGGATTTTTTGAAGAATTTTTGAAGAATCTACAGTCAAAATCAGAAGCAGCCTAAAGGCAACTTTAACTTTTAGATTGTGCAGGAATCAACATAGTACAATTAATGAAACTTTTTATAATACCCCTAATGAAATTTAAAATTTACAATATTCTCAATCTAAAATTCAAACTCTAATATAATATAATATAATAATAATATTGTAACAAATAATATCATAATTATATTAATAACTCTAATATTATTATTTTATCATATAATATGATATTATAATAATATTATAATTATTTTAATAATATGATATTATATTAATTATTTTATAATATTATATAATTGTATTGATATAATTATATTTATTAATTAATAATAATATAATAATATTATTTTAATTGAATATTAATATAACCTTATAATTCTAATATTATTATCTATTATAGTGTATTACACACGTTATGGTTATATAATATATTTACTTAATATAATATAATGATGATTATATATTATAATATAATATAATATAATATAGTTTAGTTGTAATTTTTAATTATATTATAATTGAAATATTAATATTTTTTATGTAATATTATAATATGTTTTATAATATTGTAATTATATTAACTATTTTAATAATATTATTATATTCTATATCATAATTATATAATATGTTATTTAATAATAGTTTTATTGTATTATATTAAATATAATAATAAATACATTATATTGTAATTATTATATTATATTATAGTATATATAATATAATCATATTTTTAATTATTTTAGTTATTATATAATATTATTAATTATTATATTCAATTATATCATAATTATATAATATTTTTTTATATATATTAAATATTATAATAAATATATATTATATTGAATTATATATATTTATTATATTATAATATAATATGGTTGTAATTTTTAACCATTCACAACAATTCAACTTCATAATTTATCAAACGCTATTACATTAATTTTAAAAGTAACACACTAATATAATTATAATTTATTAAATACTCAGTTACTTTTTAAAACAACTATTTTTTCTTTCAACACAGTTAAAAATAATTTTTTAAAAAATTACAACAATAACAAACTAAGCCAGGATCCACTTATGTACCAAATGATTTTGAACCGAATAACTTGGCTTTTTTTAGGGATGCTCCCTTGACTTTACGGATTTAATAATTCAATTCTTGAATTTTTAATCTTGGCAATTAACCCCTAAACTTTAACATTTATTGCATAACAAGTCCTGTTGACAACACCGTTACATAGTTAGACGGAATTGTCATGGGTCCCTCACGTGCATAGTTTAATGAGGACCAAATTAAGATTTAAGATTTAACCAAAAAAAATATTTTAAACAAAATGAAATATTAAAAAAAAAAAACAAAAAAAAAAACAAATGAAAAATCGACAATTTCTTTGAATTATCGTCTCAAAATCCCTTACCTTTCATCTGAATTCCTTCTATTCACATATCTTTGAATCATCATCTTTCTCAGCTAAAACTCTTTTTCTCATTCTCTATTCGGTTGGTGGGAAAGTTATGATTTTTCAGAATTAAAACCAGCCCAAACCTAAACTTATATTGAATTCGAAATCAGAGATCAAACATGGCGGAA
Organism: Morus indica; assembly: GCA_029231665.1. NCBI lineage: Eukaryota > Viridiplantae > Streptophyta > Magnoliopsida > Rosales > Moraceae > Morus > Morus indica. The sequence goes on along the minus strand of JACAGA010000070.1, from coordinate 361,742 downwards.
GCACAAATGCCAAGCGCCGGAGGGACACCTCCTCTGCACGAACAACTGCGACCTCGTCGGCAGTCCGGCGACCATGAATCTGTCTTCTCCGGCGAGAGCCTCTTTCTCCGTCTTCTCCGCTGCCGCCGATGACTTCGCCAATGTTGAACCTGCCGAAGGCCGTCGCGATGTTCCTTTCGTTTCTCAGCAACATAAAAGCAAAAGAAAAAGAAAAATGAAGCTTTTATCAGAACACAGTCAAATCACAAGCCACAGCAATATAAATACATATTTCATCCCCAAAACTCAAAACTCTAACTTGCTAACGCAAATAGAAAGAAGAAAGAGAAGAAGAAGTAGAAGAAATCTGATTGGGTGAGGAAAAACGAAGACGAGAAGGAGACCAGAGAGTGAGTGAGAGAGAGGGTTGCGTGAGAGAGATTTGATCATTGATTTTTTTTTTCTTTTTTTTTAATGTTTTATTTTGTTTAAAATAATCTTTTTTTTTTTCTTAATTTGCTCCTCATTAAGCTGTGCACGTGAGGGACACATGGTAATTCCGTCCAACCATCTAACGGTGTTATTAATTAGACTTATTATATAATAAATTTAAAAGTTCAGAGGTCAATTGTCGAAAGTCTTAAAGACGGAATTGTAAAATCTGTAAAGTTCAGGCATCTGTAAAAAAAAGCCGAATAACTTGTAACATAAGTGTTCTTTTTTTTTTTTTTTTTCCAAGTAATAATACGGTGTTAATTTCCAATTCATAAAATGAAATTATTTATAAATATATTCACCAATTAAAAATATCAGTCTACTTACAGCATTATTCATATTTAGTAAGAAAAATTAGTGAATAAAATTTGATGAAAAATTTTATATCTCGTTCACTTTGTAAATTTAAATTTTTAATTTAAATTGAGATGTGACATTTTTTAAAAATATTTTATTATAACAAAAAAAATTAATTATGATATTTTTTTAAAAAAATTTACTATAAAAATTTAAAATTTAAATTTAAATCGATAAAATAAACGAAATTTTTGTGTTTTTTTAAAAATAAATAATGAAAAATAAATAAAATAAAATAAAAGAGTAAAGAATAAGCTTCCACAGACAGCAGAAGGAGTACACTAATTGAACAAGGCAAACGACCCACCATATCATATCCCAAACTCCAACACGTCACCCAAAAAAAATGCTCAAAACCTTAGCCTCCACCACCGCTTCTCCATTTCTCCTGATCACCACCGCCACCACGACCGCCGCGGCGCCTCACTCTCTCTCTAAAGCCTTCCTCTCTTCTATCTCTAACCTCCGCTCCAAGCCCCTCTCCTCCTTCCCCTGCACCCGCCGCTCCCTCCTGCCCAAGCCCGCCATGAACATCCTCAACAAGCTTGGCTTCGGCTCCCGGGCACAGGAATTCTCGGCGGAGTCGTCGGCGATTGCGCAGGGCCCAGACGATGACGTGCCGGCGCCGGGCCAGCAGTTCGCGCAGTTCGGCGCCGGCTGCTTCTGGGGCGTCGAGCTGGCCTTCCAGCGCGTCTCCGGCGTCACGAAGACGGAGGTCGGCTACACGCAGGGCTTGCTGCATAATCCGACCTACGAGGAAATCTGTACCGGGACGACCAACCACTCCGAGGTCGTTAGGGTTCAGTACGACCCCAAGGAGTGCAGTTTCGAGAATCTTCTCGACGCTTTCTGGGCTAGGCACGATCCCACCACGCTTAATCGTCAGGTGATTGTCGTGAAATTTGCTCAATTTTGTCGGATTCTGTTTAGTATTTTCCCAATTCAGTTCGATTTTCCTGATTTCGGTGGCTTTTGTGATGATTTTTAGTATTCTGGACTCCGGTTGCTGAGTTTAAGTCGAAATATATTAACATATACATATACATATATATATATAATATTCTTGTTTGAATTGTGAAATATGCTTAATTTTTATTCAATCAGTTGAATATGTGCCCGCTTTAGTTTGATGTTTCGAAATCTGGTTATAGATTATTAGTGTTCTGGATTGCAGTTGGTTTTGTGGATGTATGTGGATGATTCCTGTGTTTGTTTGGATAAACATTTCGTGCTCCTTCAAGTTTGATTGATTTGTTTCCCTTTTTTTCGCATATGTACAAAGCAATAACTTGTTTTTTAATCTGAATACAAAGCTATGATTTTGACACGCATATTGAATTGTTGTTATAGTGGCTTGTTTTCCAATTTGTTGTCTTTTTTCTTTATTATTAGTTTGCTTTATTGATTTTTTTTCTTTTCTTTTCTTTTCTTTTTTTCCATCTCGCTTGTGTATTGGGACCTTTCAACATTGCTTTGTACTTTAAATGAAAATCATAAATGACCACACAAGCTCCTCTATTGGACTTGCACAAGAAATATTGGAATAAAATAACTCCAGTTGCAGGAATAACTTTGAATGTAACACCAAAGAAGATCACAAGAACTTCATTTTTCTTTTTCCTTACTCCGTTCCGCTTTTTACGGGAGTTCTTTTTGACACGTTATTGTAAAATAACTATTGTCCCTTGAACTTAGTCCTACATGTGATAAAGACAACTTTGTTTTAGATGCTGCTTTTAGATTTACGCCATTTTGTTATGACTTATCTAGGTAGTTTTCACAAGAGTTTATAGCTTTATTATAAATGGTTGTAAATTATTGTTATAACTTTCCTCCTACGTTGATTTTTATGTTTCTACATCCTTTTTATCAGTTGCTATATATACTCATGAGAGTTACTTTATCATGTTGAGACAAGAGAAGTCAAAAATATTGAACTGCTTAATTTTTTGCCTTCAGCTAAGTTGAGTGAATTTCAACATAAATTAAGAGTTGTTTTAATTAAGGTAAAAGAAATTATGAGACAGATCACTAAAATGAACGTTTTGCTTTCTGTCTTGTTGTTTAACACTTCAACCCATATTTTTTATTAAACAAATGGTTTTTCCAACGGTGAACGTGTGGTTTAGGACATGAATGCTTTCAGCCAGATAAGTTGTGTCTTATATGCATGTATGAGGAGAAAATGGCATTACTTCAGTAGGTATGTCTTGAATTTTATGTGGATGTCCAACTTGCTTCATTTCGCTTTGGATGGCTTTCTCACTAGGATGCTCTTTTGTGAAATATTATTTTCACTTTTATCTGGTTACTTCTATCAGATTTCCCCACATAACATGAATTGTTAGATACTACTTTGTTACTGTTCCTTCTTGAGTCACATGATGTCAGTTTCATCACGTACCTCATAACGTACCTCTGTCTGTCTGCAATCTTGAAGACGATTACTAGTTGTTTTATCCCCTTTTAATTTCCCAGAATTTGTCAAAGAATTGTTTGATTATGTATAGCTCAATGGGATATTGAATTTGGTGTTCCTAAATAGTGAATGTTATTACATAAGAGAGATCATAGGAAGATGTTCTGTTTTGCTCCTAGAAACTTGTTGACTTTTTGGATCCATGGACTCTGCACAGGTCTTTCTGGTGTCACACATGCATTGAAATTTGAAAATGAGGTCATTACATTACTATTTAAGCAGAGGTCGTAGGAGTACTTCTCTCTTATGACATAGCCAATTCATAACATCTTGCTTATTCTCGTGAACAGGGGAATGATGTGGGAACTCAATATAGATCAGGAATTTACTACTACACGCCTGAACAAGAGCAAGCAGCGCGAGAGTCGTTGGAGAAGCATCAAAAACTTTTTAACAGAAAGATTGTTACTGAAATCCTGCCGGCCAAGAAGTTCTACCGAGCAGAGGAGTACCACCAGCAGTACCTGGCAAAAGGAGGCCGATTTGGTTTCAAGCAATCTGCTGAAAAAGGATGCAATGATCCAATTCGATGCTACGGCTAATCTTTTTACATTACTGCTTTACAGGTGAATACGGAATACTAGCTGAATCTACGATTTGTAACTTCTGTGCTTTTATTGAATAAATGAAATGCTAGATTGTGTAGTATGCTTGATGTATCTACTTTTTGAACATAGATATACAAGTAAATACTGTTCTTGATCACCATTGTCTCTGATATGAACTCTATTCCTTGTATCCGTATCAGATTATGTTAGTCTGGCAGTTACTTGTATTAGGTTGTATAGAGAACACTTTTCTCATGCTAGGGCCCATTTTAATTTGCGTTTTGCCTGTTACTTGACACTCAAGCTTAGGTACCAAAGTACCAAACATTGTTTTATATTAGCACCATCCTTGGTGGATTATACCTAAAGATTTCACATCATTGCGTTTCATAAGCATAGTATGACCGGCCTAAGACCGGTTGGTCTAGTGGCACCTGGAGTTTAAGGGGAAGTTGTGGATTTAATCCTGTATTGTATAAAAAAGGGAAATAGTAGAAAATAGGCCAATATAAAAAGCTTAAGAAAGTATATAGGCCAAGTTTTAGTTATAGAAATTAATAGGCCATAACTTGTCAAGTTATGGTTCATAACTAGATAAGCTATGGACAAATTTGTCAAGTTATGATTCATAACCGGACAAGTTATGGACAATTATGAATAATAACTTGTCAAGTTATGGTTTATAACCAGACAAGTTATGGATAAAAAAAAATAATTTGGCCTATTTATTAACTTATATAAACTATTGGCCTATTAATTTTAATTCATCTCAAATTTTGGCCTATTTTCTTGTTTCTCCCTATAAAAAATAAGCATTGTATGACGGACATGACATCTCCTGATTATGGGCCAACAAATTACCGTGGCCCAACTATTAATAAATAGAGGAAATGGAGATAATTACAAAATTTTATATCTTGAGTTGAAATTTAGCAAAATTATTACAAAAATAGCAAAAATGATATATGAATTATTGTAATGATGTCTATATAATGATATAGTCATTACTTTAAATATGATATCAAATTTTGCTATTCTTGTAAATTTTAAAAATTTTAGAACTCTACTATTTAAATTTTGCCATATGTGTAAAGAGCCTTAAGAAACAACTGCAAATGAAAATGAGGAAATCTGCCCCATTTCTTAGAATGCTTATATAAGTTGATATATAAGGAGAGAAGTTGAGACTGAGAGCAAAAATTGTCTGAGAAAGAGTAAATCTTCGTGCCCTCTGGGAGGGTGCATATTTGTAAATCTTTTGCTATTAAATTTTAGGAGAATGAAGTAAATAGTAGATTTCTCATTGTATGATATGATATTGATGCGTTTGGAAGAAAGATTCGTGTCATGATTCGAATCATGGTTCGTAATTCGCTACAGTATTTTTTCTCACAAAAAATATGCGTAAAACAAAAATAATTTTAAATTTATGAACTAAACGTCTACTTAGTATAATTTTGAAGAATAAATCATTCATGTAAAATAGTATAAATTTTACTAGTGCTTGATACTTCATATATCAGAACTGTATAGGATTTTTTTTCCCCCTCTTCAAACTAAACAATTCTTTCTTCGTGGGTTTTTCTAGACCAAACATTTGGGATCAGTTTCTTTTTAATTATGCTTTCGTATTTGTTTTTTTGGTTTTCATAAGATTTTTGCTACCATACACGACGACCACCACACGTGATATGAACTAACACCACCGACATGGCGCCACATACCTCGCAAACATGTGAAGCCCCACGCAAAAAATGAAAGTCCATTTATATTATTGTTTAATAATTAATTGCAAATTTTTGTCACGTCCTATATCTGTGGGATTTATAACACAATTTTGGAGGAACGGTAGATAATACGAGACAGAGACAAGTCGAGGACCATCCATTTTATAGTATTTTAAGTTCTACACTTTGCAGAATATCAATAATAATAATAATAATAATAAAATTATTTTCTAATATTCTTTGCATATTTAAGTTATTAATTATCAATGCAATGACCACACTGTAATCTCCATCTTATATGTATGGCTAACCGGTATCTGAATATAAAATGTTTAGACACCTTCACATATTCGTTTTTTTTTTCGTGGGTCATAATAGAAAAAATAAAAAAGTCGTGCCAGGTTGGCATAGCCCTTTTAATCTTATGCCCGTGGCGGGCTTGGGCCATGTTAGGGTTGGGCATGAGAAGAAATCTTCAGGCCCAACACTAGGGCCCGACCCTGGCCCTTTTAATTTTTTTTGTAATATTTAATTAAAAAATATATATTATATACCCCAAAAGATATGATTTTATTGAATTAAGATAATATGAGTAAGTATACATAAATGATTGTCTCGTTAAAAACCTTGCCAAGTAAAACCCATGAGGAGATCGAGACAAAACCTTTAGCGAAGGAAAAAAGAATGCAATATTCTAAATAAGTAAATTACAAAATCTATGTTTCTAGAATATTCTGTTATGTCTTCAATCTTAACCTAATTTTCTTAATGCACTTGAATTTCACTTATGATTAATAATTTTTTTAAGATTAGTAATATATCATATGCTCTAAAAAATATGATTTTATTGAAAATGACTGGTTGACCGAATGACATAGGTCTGCCAGTTGGCCCTAAAAAGCCTCAAACCTCATTAAAATTTCATGTCGCCGGCTTAGACCTTCGTGAGCCGTGTCTGGCCCTTTGTGTGCTTGGGCTTTGGCGGGCCTGGGCCTTACCTGGGCTCCAGGCCTCAAACATGAGGCCCAACCCAGGCCCATAACAGTACAGGACCGGGCCGTGCCAAATTGACTACTATAGCGAGCTGGGCCGGACCGTCGATGCCCAATTGGCACCTCTACTTTTCTTAACGCTTGGAATATGTGCAAAATGCCTTATGTCAGCCCCATTTTTTGCGAATTGTATTTCCTTTTGAGAATTCCGTGGGTGGGTAAAAAAAATAAAAAGCAAAAAATTATTGGCTTTATTACGGTCTCATAGGTGGGACAGTCATACCACCGTAACATATATAAAGAAAAACGTAACATGATATTTATTTAATATAACACGCATATAAGAAATATATAATACTAAGAAATTTAACTATCTTTGTCTATTGTTAAATTTAATTGTTATTTTACATAATATGAATGTAACACGCATAATTTGTTTTTTTTTTTTTGCCATTTGATCTCTGTTATTGCGAGGCTTGAAGCTCAATATAACTGCTCAAATCATATCATGTGAATTAGAAAGAACTAAGGTTTGGTGAAAGCAGAATCTATTAATGATAGATTTGCACTAATGGGGTTAGTTATACAACCATTTGATTGGGACATACTTCAATTGACAACTTCAATATATATAGGACCACTGGGGACATCTGAACAACCTGACCATTAAGGAGACTTTAAATTTAAATTTTAAATATAAAAGAAAATCACCAAGCGTCAAAAATTACTAATGAATATACATAATTAGAAAGCAATAAAATCTTTTGTATTACCCTTTGAAATAATAACCCTTTTGTTTGAAATGATCCAATTTTTTTTTTTTTTTTTTTTTAAAAAAGACGACAATCATTATTGCATGGGACATAGTTTATATTAATTTAAACAGGAAAAAGAAGACGTAAACAGCTGTTTATGAAGGAAATGGAAATTGTTATGCCATAACTTGCCCTTAAGCTGCATAAAAACAATAAAATATATTCAAGGAAAAAAAAAAAAAAAAAAACCTAGAGCTGATCCACGTTCAAAATTATCAAAATCTGGTGTCTTTACGTGGCCAAAAAAGTGTTTAAGTCATGAATTTTGCAATCACTCTTCTCATGAAAAAAGGATAATGGTATATTCAAATACAGTAATGGAGTCACATTATAGTAGTTGAAAGTAGGCATAATAAATATATGTAAATTTCTATCTGCTTTAATTTGCATTTAAGCTTGGTAGGAAAAAGTTGCAATTGTGATGATTAAAGACAATATATCCAACGGCAGAAGCGCCAAGCATATTCGAAGTTGTTTTTGGTGGAAATTCACTATGAAGTTGGCCAATATCTTCACCTCTACTTCTTTGTTTTTCTAGAATAAAATATGATTTTTTTTCTTTTTTTTTTTTGCTAAAGAAATATATAATAGTTCTTTTGTTGGGGTTGAAAAAATAAAATAAAAAATAGCTATTAGATTATGAAAAGGGACGTAAATTGTAAGTGCATAATCAAATGGGGTTTCAAACCTTTTTTTTTTTTTTTTTTGGGTTCTAAAAGCAAACGTCCAAACTCAGATCTCCAATGTTACTATTCAGATCCAAAAGCATATGCATAAATCAACGTGAGATTTTGCCAGCTTGTGAACAAATTTAGGCATTAATTTAAGCAAATAGTAAAAGGATTGGATTTTTGTATAATACGATGGATTTTCTATGATTTTTTTTTTTTAAAAAGTTATATGCATTTGGTCTAAGCATTTTTTTTTAATTTATAGGTGGGTGATTCAAACTCTACATCTTAAAATATACGTGAAATTACCGCTAAACTATGTTTACATACCATCAATATTATGAGTATTTTTTTAAGCATAAGATAAAACCTGAAAAATAAAAAAATCAACTATATTACTATATGAATTTATAATTTTTGTTTCATGACTTTACAAAAAGAACTAAACTCGACATAAGCTTAGTCCATTTAGAAGAATAAAATAAAGATCCGAATAGATAAATGAATGAAGGTTAAAAATTTTAATTTAGTTCATGTTGTTGAAAAAGAAAATTCTGATTCTACCACTAGTAAAATTAAATTCATTAACTGAGTGAAAAATGAGTCATTCATTTAGAAATGATACAATTTTTACCTAAATTTAAATTAAAGGTATATAACTTTGAAATGACTAAAAATATAAAGATGCTATTGCTAATATATATATATATATATATTAGTAAAGATCTCTTTCTTATTTTAGAAGTGAAGTTATCAGCTCATTCCAGAGCGGATAGCCAAGCCACCTTTCTGAAATTTAATCCAATTACATCCCTACAAGTCAAGAAAAGAACAAAGTTCATGTGCTATATTTTGTTAATTTATTCTTATTCTCATTGAATGAGTGAATTAGTTGTAATTCGGAGAAAAAATTTATTTAAAAAGCAAAGTAGCACACGCCATCTCTCTTAAAGTTTAATTTTGGACGTGATTAACAATAGTTAAATGCCATCTGTTGTACTTTATTAAAATTTGGAAAAACAAAAGTCATATTCTGTTTGGTCACAATAATAATTGTCCTCATACCTGAAACCCCATTTCACCAAACCTCCCTCTTCAGAAAACTCAAATAAGAAATAGGGAATTCTTGTGATGTTTTTTATTTTGTTAGAATATCGATATTTTTTATTTATCAGTTGTTAAATTTATATTATTTTTTTAATTTAATTTGATTAATACACATTTAACAGTTAAAAAGTAAAAAATATTTATGTTCTTAAAAAGGAAGAAACACGAGAAAAAATCTCTAAAAAATAAATAAATTGAAAACTACAAAAAAACAAAACATAACTTGAAATTTACCTGAAGGGGAAGGGAAAAAAAAAAGACAAGTAATTATTGATTAATTTTTCTAATATTGGAAACTTATCCATGTTCCCAATGAGAGCAATACTAGCTATATAAAAATAATAATAATAATAATAAGAAAAGGTCTTGACCTTCCACTTTTGCATCCTCTAATTAACTGGCTTTTTCAATATTTTTTTTGGGACCTTCTCTAATTTACGGTTAGTTTTTTATTATTAAATTTAGTTAAAATTACATTAAATTAAAAAAATACACATAATAGATAATTTTATTATAGATTTGATAATTAAAAAATAAAAAAATTATTAATAATAATTTTTTTTTAATTTTACGGGAGAAACTCTTACATTTTTTTGAGAAAGTTTCTAACGAGAGAGAGAGAAAAATATTAATTTTCTTTTTTAAAAATAAAATTTTTACAGGGTGGATATTATTACATAAACCATTCACACACGTAATAATGCAGAGAAAAAGAAAAGGAAACATACAAACTTCTCAAGAGTCCTATAAGAAACGAGAAACAAACAAACAACCAAACAGAGCAACAACAAAAAAAAATAGAAGCTTCGATCTTCGCATTCTAATGGCGGAACTAGAGAGCCCAGTGTCTTCGGCGGCAGCAATGCCGAGAGTGATAGGGTTCCTGTCGTCTCTTCTGCAGCGAGTGGCGGAGTCCAACGACGTGAACCGGCGGTTCGAGCCGCAGAAGATCTCGGTCTTCCACGGCCTAACCAGACCCACAATCTCCATTGAAAGCTATCTCCAGAGGATCTTCAAGTACGCCAATTGTAGCCCTTCTTGCTTCGTCGTCGCCTACGTTTACCTCGACCGATTCACCCAGTGCCAGCCATTGTTGCCCATCAACTCCTTCAACGTTCACCGCTTGCTCGTCACCAGCGTCATGGTCTCCGCCAAGTTCGTGGATGATTTGTAAGTCTCTTGATCAACTTTTCCTTTCTTTCCTTTCTTTTATTTTATTTTCTCATGGTTTTGTTTATATCTGGGTTTTACAGAAAAATTCGTCTATGTGCTCTTCTTGCTGAATTGGGTTTGTTTATATGGTTTAGAAGTTTTTGTTTTTGTTTTTATTATTATTTTTGGATTTTTTAACTTGGTTATTGGATCGTATACTTCAAAAAAAAAAAAAAAAAAAAAATCATTGTTTTGGGTTTTGTTGATACTTTGAGATAATTTTGGTGTCCTTTCTTGCTCTATTATGAAAATGGATGAGAATCTCAAACACCCTTTTCTTTAGTCAGATCAAAAAATTAAACTGTTTAATGGATTTGAAAGATTGAAGAAAATGAACTTTCACAAGCATAATTAAATAGTGGAAGCAAGAAATCACCGCCAAGAAAATGAAGAAATCCATGATCCATGTGACAAACTGTCCTTTTTCCAGACAACCTTTCTGAGATGTTAACCTTTGCTGTCTAATTTTAACCTGTCATCATTCATAGCATGCCTATAAATTTTACACCAAAAGGGGAAAAAATATATGTGTGAAAAATGACAGCCCAATCAAGGGCAGCAAAAAAGGTACATTGCCAACTTGGCATTTGCTCAATGATTGGCATAAAAACGCTTTGCTTGTCTGCACAACTTGGTTTGGTTGTGGTTTGACTGTCACTGTTTGCTAAGATGAATAAAACAACTGTCCTTGTAGGCTTTATTAAGCATATAATGCTACTTTTTTCATTCAAAAGAAAAACTCTTTTTTTTTCACATTTAACCATGTTTTTCTTTTTGTTGGTAAGATAATGTACATTTTTATACATGTGAATTTCTTGTTTTATGGAAAATAATTCTTGAGATTTTGTTTTTTTTTTTTTTTTTTCACTTGGGATATTCACAGGTACTACAACAATGCCTACTATGCCAAGGTTGGTGGGATAAGCACAGCAGAGATGAACCTTCTTGAATTGGACTTCCTATTTGGTTTGAGCTTCCAATTAAATGTGACACCAACCACCTTTCACACCTATTGTTCTTACCTTCAAAGAGAAATGTTGCTTCATTCACCTCTACAATTAGCACAACACCCTCTAGACACTCCTAAATCTCTCAAGCTCCATTATTGCTTCAATGAAGATGAATCTGCCCACCAAAAAGAGCTAGCAGTTTAGGCGGTTTTTCGGTACCGTATAATAGAGTACCGTATAGTAGAATTTGTAAAACTCTTTGTTTGTGTAGTAGATCAATCCCGATAGTTTTTGTGGGCTCGAACCACCCCATTTGAGATTGGCAAGGTGAAAAGTGAAAGCTGGTAAGAAGTCAAAAATTTCTCGTTTGACTTGGCCTTCAAGCCAAGAGAAGTACTGCTAAATTCCCATCATTAAACAAAAGGTTTTAAAGCTGCCTGAGCTCGTTTTGCTTGTTCCCCACATCTTCCCAATCCAGTTTTACTTCTCTCTTTCAGTTTTGATCTGTCTTTGACCTTCAACGTTCTCTCTCTCTCTCTCTCTCTCTCTCTCTCTCTCTCTCTCTCTCTTATAATATATATATATATTTTTTTTTTTTTTTTTTTTTTGCGTTCATGTCTTATTGTACTTTTGGATTTGTTGAGTTTGGTAGTATAAATATGCAATGTACAGATGGAGAATTTGCCTTTACAGTCTGGCTAAGATGATGATACTGATGGTGAAGCTTTAAATTGTCTACTGAGACACCTAGTGCTGCCAGAATAAACTTGCTGGCAGCTTGGTGGTATCAGCTGGTGCCAACCATGCCAAAACCTTATTTTCTTAGCTAAATGACATAATTAGCTTAAGCCCATGTCTTTGGGCCAAATATATATTATAATATATATATATAATTATATATATATATATTGATAGAGGATAACACAATTAGCAAAGTCTTACGTAATAACAAAAGAGCGGTGAAGGAAATTCGGATCCATGCCTGTGGGGTTAATAGTGGGTCCCGCCTACACATCTAATAAGATTCACTTTATGTGAGTAGCGGAGATTTTATCCCATGAGAATGTGTTAAAGAGTGGTAAAAACGCCGAGACACAGAAATTTTCATATTTTTAAAGACATGAGAAAAATATTGATGGGCAACTCTCATATCATGTGGAGTATATCTTAATTTTTTATAATGGAAAATTGAAGGAAGAGAGCAATATTGTATTAGGACATTCTCATACACATATACACATACACATACACACAACAGATAAAGCAGTACTTGGCTTCATGTTTTAGTTAATTAAAAACATTTGCATCTATGTCCAGAGCATTGTTCGAAGAATAGAATACATGTAGGTGGGTTTAACGTGAATATTATAGATCTTACAATTCAAGGCGTTTATGAATATTTGAATTCTTGTATATTTGTTATTGCGTTTAATGAATCTATACCAAATTTTAACTTTAAATAAAAATATCACAATCAAACAAGCAAAACTTAATAGATTATGTTCTCCGGAGAGTAGAAAGATTTACATCCCTTCAGAACAGAAGGCACTCTTATGAATTTAAGGGTAGTGATCTCTCAGGTCCTCAACAAAATATCAAACAACTAAATTAACTAACTTCCCATTTTTTTATTTCCACGTGGCATGTGCTAATTGAATGCTTGTATTCTTGATTAATGATAGGGTTAAATCCTAGTTTACAGTTACCTTGTATACCTCCCAAAGTCGGGAACGTAATTTTTTTTTAAAGAAAAAATGCGTATCACTAAGCTAAATTATACCTTCATTTATTATAGTAATATTCCCTGAAAATTACATTAATTATACATGTATAAAGAAAAAAGGAAAGAAAATCTTTACTCTCGGATTCGAGAATTTGACACCGGATATGTACAATGGAACCAGGAGAGGGACTCGAATATGGAAAACGACAAGGAAAATAAAATTAAAAACCGAAGGTAGCTAAAAAACGACAAAAAATAATATAACACTGCATTATCAGATAAAAGGACAAAAACTGAAAGCACGAGCAACTTCAAAATGACATATTGACAGCTCGATTTTATTACTTACAAATCTTGGTTATTTTTGTCAGTTTTTGGTGTTTTTAGCGTGTTTTTTTTATTGTGTTTTATCTTGTTTTTGTATAAGTTTGAGTTAAAATAAATAAAAAGATTTTCAAAAGAGTGAAATTGGAAGCCAAATCAAGTCATGAAGCCGCTGCGGCGGAATGAAATTCGCGCTGCTGCGCGGAGAGTAGAAAGCCAGCCCAGGCCTCTGTCTTAGGCGCTGCAACGTCCACTTCTTGCGCTGCAACGCCCCCTGAAAAACTGAAGACTAGCTGCAGCAGGTTTGCTTGCGTTGTTGGGGTTTTCTCAAAAATTCTAATAGCGTTGCAGCGGGAAAGTGATTCACTGTAACGCTTCCACGCGTTCTGAAGTCATTTAAGTCTTCATTTGCGCTGATTTGAAGAGATGTATAAATAGAAATGAGCTAAGAATCATAAGGAACACTTGGAAACACATAAAAGGAACCAAAAGAGAAAAAATACGAGGTTTTGGAGAGCATGTTTGGAGATTGGACAGGAACTTGAAGATTTGGAGCTTGTTCTTCAACGAGTTTTATTTCTTTCTTCTCCTTCCTCTTTTACCTTCTAGAATTTGTATTTTTTTTTTTATTGTGTGTAGACCATGGATATGAGATTTGGATTGTTTGTGGTTCATGCTATGAGATTATTGATGTATATTCTAGCTAAACTCTTTAGAGCTAGGGGTTTGATGTAGTTTTATTGTTGCTATGTTATGAAGATTCTATAGCTTATTAGTATATTTTCACTTCAATTCATTTGTGTTTCTCTATGCTTATTGTCTAATTTGATTATCTATTAAATTAGAGATATAGATATGTGGATTTAGGTTCAGGAGAGTCATTTTCACATGTTGGATTTAGGAAAACACAACCTAAAGCTAGTTGAGTTCGGAAGGTCAATTAATTCAGGTAATCAATATTATGTCGCTTAATGGATGCTTGATTTGGTTAGGCTAATAGGGATATTATTTAACTATCTTGCATACTATTTTACTCGGCACTCAGGAGAGGGAGTGAAATTACTTTCGAAAATCTAAGATTAATGAATTAAGTGAAATTAGTTAACAAGCTTAAGAATCCGATTAGCATAGCTCGGTAGGATGAAATCGGACCCCTTATCGCCTTAATAGCATCAGAATTCCCTTCAATCTCTTCTTGTTTCTAAATTTCTTCTTTACTTACTTTGTTAGTTTAATTCTATTGTTTTAATTGCTATAGTCACTCAATTTTGATGGTGTGGATAAAATTATAGTTATTACAATTGCAATACTAAACGTTAACTTTCTTCTTTAAAGCTTATGCCGTAGAAGCTGACATCAAGCTATTGGCGTTTTATCTGCATCTTCCCGACCAAGACATGGAAGGGGTTTGCTTTGTTTGGGATGAACTTGCAAAGACTCGACTTGTTCCCTCGTAGAGTTGCCTCTTTTATAAGACTAAAGTTTCTCAGTTGAACTAAAAAAAAAAGAGTTTGAACTCTTTTTTACTTTTAGCCCTGCGGGGCGGCTATCCATATGTGTCCCAAAAAAAATGTCCTTAACGAGATGGTACTGACTTTCATACAGGTGCTGCATGGTTGTCATCAGCTTGTGTCGTGAGATGTTTGGTCAAGTCCTATAACAAGCGAAACCCTCATTTTGTGTTGCTGAGACATGCGCCTAAGGAGAAAGTCTTTGCAACCGAAGTGAGCCGAGTGACGTGCCAACGCTACTAATTGAGTGCCAGCACGTAGCTGTCTATTAGTAAGAAGAGAGCCGGCGCCTTTTGAAGCACTTTCTAGTGTGCGCTTTAGTTTGATTGCAGTGTTAGCGCTTTACTAATAACATAAAAATGGCTTTTCTCGCTTGTTTAATAAAGTCCAGTTTTTGGCCTTATTTTGCAGGTGACGACGACGTCGAGTTGGCGGCGGAGAAAGACTCGGCATTCAAGTGAGCCGCTCAGTGGTATGGTACGTAGTGGGTTTAGTACGCCCCGTCAAAAGGGCTCCGAAACAAACAAAAAGGTGTGTGCCACACTCAACTATTGCTTTCCAAGAGTAGAATTCTTTCTATGTTAGCTAGCGGGGGCGGGCTTTCCTATGGTAGTCCTGCTGCGGCCTCTGACCATTCGTCCCGTCTCATCTTGATTTGGCTATAAGCATCCATGTTAGCTTCACATGATAACCTTTTTATAAAGGCTAAAAAGGCACTCATTAGTCAGCTCGGCCCCTTTCTTATTCAACTTTGCCGCCTATGAAATAAGAGAATAGGTTCCGCGGCCCGCCTTTATTTATCTATACCAGCTGCCACGCATGACCCGAACGATTTCAGCGCCTCTCTCTACATAAGAAGCGGAACGCGCCATCACCTACAACCCTTTCCTCTGTCGGGGACTTCCACGTCTTAGAAAAACATACGAAATGGACTGGTTACGGAATATCAGACTAGACGGAATAGAGAGCATTTAAAGTAGTTTTTCCTGTAGTAAACTTCTTTCTTTTTCGCGATTATTGACATATATGGGGAATAGAAGCTAGGAGGCGCTAAAGGATCCTCTTCAAATTATTAATAATTTAGCTGATGAGCAAGGAATCTCAGCAAGGGAGAAGGCTAGGATGTTGGCACTCGAAGTGGAGATTAAGATGATAGTGGGGCAGGTACTTAGTGCGGTGGAAAGCAAAAGTGAAATGGATTCTAAGATCCAAACCTTCCTTCAGCAGTCAACCAAGGCCATGGAGTCAATTAATCTCTTCAATATTCGATTCTACTCTATGTTAGAACATTTCTGTGAATGTTATTCTTATCTAAGTGGTCTTATTTTGTGTCCCTTACTAGGAAGCATTACTCCTCTTTTCATTCCAAATTTAAGAATACGACCAATATGATTGATTGGTTTGTGTGCCTCTCTTATTATTTTATGTGTTAACTTATAAAAAGTCAACCTTTGTGAAATAATATATGTACTTATGTATACTTTATTACTCATGTGATTCGTTGACTTGCGAGCACAATTTCAATTAAATCAAAAGCAATTTCGCAACACATATCATAAAATAAAAACACCTACATAAGATCCCTCGTCATTTACATCAAGAAACCCCATGAAACTCATGTATTATGGCCCTTTTATATGGGAGGAGTCACACGACAAGCAAAAGTGAAGCAAATAGTTGAATCATTTGTTGTATTCTCTAGATAAGCAAATGGGTTTAAGCAAATGGGAGGAGTGCCATGAATTGGTGTACTCTTGAGATAAATTTGTTGTCTGTTTTTCCTTCAAGTCAAATTTTTACTAATACTGATCGATGAAGGATGTTGATAGTTGGTTGTTTAATCATTCTTCCACTATAGTAATTCTTCTATCGTAAAAACATTAAAAACAAAAAAGAAAAGAGAGAGAGAGAGAGAGAGAGAGAGAGAGAGAGAGAGAGAGAGAGAGAGAGAGAGAGAGAGAGAGAGAGAGAGAGAGAGAGAGAGAGAGAGAGAGAGAGAGAGAGAGAGAGAGAGAGAGAGAGAGAGAGAGAGAGAAGAGAGAGACAGAGAGAGAGAGAGAAGAGAGAGAGAGAGAGAGAGAGAGAGAGAGAGAGAGAGAGAGAGAGAGAGAGAGAGAGAGAGAGAGAGAGAGAGAGAGAGAGAGATGGCAGCATTGTTTTAAAGACCAAAAAAAATATTTATATATAACTAAATACATTTTAGATCCTTAAAGTTTCATGGATTTGTCCAAGTCGTCTACAATCTGTTTCTGTCATGCATATCATTTGCCGAAGTTTTCAAGAGACCCTTCATTGGTTCATATCTAGCATTTTGGTGAGTTTTGTCCATGTCAGGGTTTCACCCAATCAATTGGCTCACTTGTGCTTGGTAACCATTGCTTATTTGCTTTTACATGTCACTATGATTTAGAACATCATGTCTTTGCAATGTGGTCAAGACACGGTTAAGATTTAAGAAAATGTACTTTGTTTCTTATGCATTATATAATTAGATTTTTTTTGTCGGTCGGGTTGAAATCAAAAGAGATGGCCAGCACAGGCAGAATATTTATGTGCTTAATGCACAAGTACAAGCACAAAGAAACACAAACTGTTCTTTCTATTTGTCACTGTTTTTTCTTTTCATTTGTTTCCTATTATTTTTATTTGTGTTAATGAGAGAGCAGGAAAATAACACAAACACACACGGTCGCACTTAGTAACCCTGCTTTGTTGATCTGTTGGTGCTGAGTGTGTTTCCTTCATTAGCACACATAATGTTACAAACAATTCACACCCTAAATTTACTTTCTTCTTCTTTGTTTAGAGTCACTAAATTATTTAACTTATCTAAAACTATGGTTTCCTTGTTGAGTTTTGTAATAGTTCATTGTTAGTTTTTCTGAAACTATGGTTCTGTTTTTTCAAGGTATGTTAGTTTTCAAAAAAATATATCGTTCTCCTTTTAACATTACGGGTTGTATATTTCCAACTAGATGTTAAAATTTTTGTAAAAGGAACTCTATCCGTTGCATTTTCTCCAAATTGAATAAAAAAAAAAAAAAAAAAAAAAACTTGGTTATGTTTCAGAATTTTGGTGGGTAGCAAGCTTTCTTGAAATCTTCGGTTCAGGAAATAGAACTAAGCCAAACTAAAAAGTATGCATGTGTTTCTGAAACATTTAGGTGCCGTTTGGAAGCTGTATTCTGAATCCTGATTCTGGGTTACGTGAGAGAATCCGTATTTGGAGGCCCAAAATCATAGAATTGACTCAGAATCAAATTGTACTTTTGGGATCACTTTGGATCCTGATTTCAAAATTAGGGAAAGCCTGATTCAGCCCATTCTAAAATCATGTGAACAGTGCTCCCCCCGAGTAATGACCCCCACCCACTCTTGACCCCATCCACTCTTACCGACCATTTTTCCCTTGGCCAAAGAATCTCTCTAGTTTTCTTTGTGCATTTCTCATGTGAGTTTGCAGAGCATCTCCAACTTTTCCAATTTTTCTCCTCTCTTTTCTTTCGGTTTTCACTCCTCTTCCCGGTGGACTCCTCTTTTCATAAGCAACCCAACTCACAACGGACTCCTCTTCTAAAGTTGATGAGAAATGCTTCAAATGCTCGAGTGATTGTGAACAATCGACGGAAGTTCCACATTCGGTACCAATTTTGCCGATCCTACCAAGGTAAGGCCATTATCACCTTCACCGGAGAGGAAACAGACGGGAAATTTTGCAAAAGTTCTTCATCTGTGTTTGGAGCTTTTTCGACGGTGTCCTTCATCTCCTCGTCGGACTCAAACTCGATAAGGGTGTCATCCTCACTTTATTTTCAAATTTGTGTGTAAAGATCAATACCTGGAATAGGATATGTTCGAATGGCAACATATGTGGTTTTTCTCTTTACATTTTTGTCAGATGCATGAAAATGATATAGAGGGAACTGATTGGGTTTAGGACTTTCTGTGAATGTGCTATCAGTAGAATACAACATAGATAGAGGAAACTGATTGGGTTTAGGGCTTTAAGAACTGATTGAGTTTAGGACTTTCTGTGATATAGTGGGAACTGATTGGGTCTAGGAAAAAATTTTAAACAGCCTGCTCCTTCATTCTTTTGTTGACGTTTATGTGTTGTGTACATATAAGGAAGTGAATTGATTTATGGCCGATTAGTTTGCTGTGTGTCACAAGAGGATTGGATTTACTTCCTCTGTTTTCACTTTGCTGCTTATGTTGATGGTGTTGTAAATGAGTGATGTTAAACAAACTTTTGACAGATCTAGGGTCTCCCATATTTATATGTTTTCACTTTGCTGATTATAATCATATACGTAGAGCATAAAATGCACAAAAAATGACACAAATTTGCATGGACACGTAACATAATCTTATATACCAAATTATGTTTTTTAAAATGACACGTAACGTAATTTACATGGACAAAAGATGGTTCTTATTTTGATCATGGTTCAAAATCAAAAAATAACACAATCAAACACTAATTCGAATCATGATTCAAATTAAAATCAGAATCATACAAGCACACATCCAAACAAAAGTTTGAATAATCATGAATCATAATTCTGAATCTAAAAACTCAAATCACTCTAATTTCAATTCTTATACGAAAGGGACACTTATTCTTGAAATATTTCAAATGAAACATAAAACAATGCAGGTCAATAATTAGCCAAAAAAAAAAAAAAAAAAAGGTTTGTCTAGGAACTAGACACTCGCAAATTTTGTCTGACGATAGAACATTTTTGTTAGCGTACACCTTTATTAAGGCCTATAGAAGTATGCTAACGTCGATCGGTCACTTCTTTCTGAACTTTTATTATAAAAAAAAAAAAAAAAAAAAGTCCTAACACCGAAAATAACATAATAGGTGGGTGCAATACAATCCCTAAAATACAACAATACTAAATATACCAATAGAGCCTACATATATTATGCCTGAAGAAATACTAAATATACCAACATAGTTTATATAATATATTATGTATTCAGCCATTCCAACTCTAACAAGTATGAAATTATTACACTCTTCTGTATATAGTAGTTCTACATGTCATATTATTCTAGCAAATTACATGCATAAAATCTCACACCTTGAAGAACATCAGCCATGGTGGTTTCTGTCCGTTGAAACCGCCGGTGCACGATTCATTTGGCCGCCACTGCCACCGCCACCGCCTCCGCCTCCGCCTCTACCCGAATTCCCTGAACCAGCTCCATAGCCGTACCCGCCCCCGCGAGCCCCATCGCCTCCGGAACCATATCCAAACCCGGACCCCGAACCAGACCCCGAACCGGAACCGGAACCTGAACCAAAGCCAAAACCTCTTCCGAACCCGGTCGGCGACCTACCCGACCCCGAACCGTAACCCCAGCCGGCTCCCGGGCTCGAACCCCAGCCCCAACTGTAGTCCCAGTTGGGACCATGGGCTGAACCGCTGGCCCCACTCGGAGCCCCGGTTCCGCCTTCCTGTTCTGTAGACATTCTCCGGCCGCTAACACCGCCGCCGCCGCCTGTGTGAAAGGCAAAAGAAGTTCCTGTCAGCAACAGGAGTATGAAGTTGAAGAGTGTGAAATATTGGGGTGTGCTGGGATGCATATTTTATTTTTTATTTATTGTCTTTTTTGGTAAGAAGTGAAGAAGACACTGTGAAGTTAGGTGGTTGGTGTATAATCATGTGAGGATGTGCAGTTGTGGGGGGTTTTATAGTGGGACGAAATGTAATTTAAAGTGGTATACTTATAAAAATTGGTTTATTTGTGGATATTGGCACCCGGGATAATAATAACTTTTATTTTATGATAATTACATGGTGCAAATGTCCGGATGTCAAGGAATTCACCCCACCACGCTAGTCCCACCACCGCCTCTCAACTAATTATGGCCCTAACTTAATTGCTTCAATTATTAATAGGAAAAGAAAAAGAAAATAAAAGTTTTTTATAAGTGTCATTGAATATAATTATTTATATAATTTTTAGTATTATTATTAATGTCTAATATATTGTTTGAAATATTTAAAATACTTTTTAATTGATCTTTTCATGATTTAATGGTAGAGTTCATTTAATAATTTATTGTAATGCAATTGTTTAGATAAAATACTAACGGGTTAGGTTGTTCTTTTATATTTTTGAGTTAGATATTTTTGAATGAAGATTTTGAGTTGAGTTTTAGTTATAATTTGTGTTAAAATTATAATTTGAGTTTGTGTTTAGTTGTATACATTTAAGTTATGATTTGAGATAAGAATCTTTTTGAGTTTGTGTTTGAATGAGTTAAAACTTAAATTTGTATTTAGATATATATTAATAAAAACTCAATAGTGATAAAAAAAATTTAATAGGGTATATAAGTGAGATTTTATTAGTCTTTTTGTTATCAATGCATAAAAAAATCATCTCAATCAGGATTAAAATGAAAAAATTATAATATTTTTAAGAATAAAAAAAATATTATTTATTAATTTGAGTTTGAATTTCTAAACTTGAGTTGAAATGAAAATTTAAACTCAAATTTTAATCTCAAATTTAAATTTAAACTTGAATTTAAACTTAAAAAAATATAAACTTAAATAAAATTATAATTTGAGTTATTTTTTAAAAAAATTTTGAGGCTGTCAAACCCACCTTAAAATTAGACATAATTTGAATGTGATGTGATCCCGTGAACAAGGTTGCAAATGGAATGAAAAATAGTCTGAAAAAGGCATATCTTGTGTTAACACTTATGAGGTAATGGTACAATTTGAAATCTAGAAAGTGGTGGGGCCATTGAATGGTTGAAATTGAATTAACTAGCTTTGGACCATGTAACATTATCTGCTAATTCTCTCCTTATCTTTTTTTCCCACGTCAGCTCTTAGTTATCTTTTTATTAATTTAAGTAGAATGAACTAAAATATCAACTTTTTTTTTTCAACCCAAATTAATTTCCTCGGCCAGGAACAAAAAGATGAATCACGAATTTTTAGTAGTGGCAGTAGCTTTAGCCGCTTTGCCGCCCGAGGACACTTGGCAAGGTAGGCACTAGGCATGCAAAACACCACCATTGCAACTAGACACCCACAAAAGCAACCTCTTTAGGCTTTGGCTTTCTTTGTATACAGTTCCTTCTGACATGGGATATTCTCTGGTTGGATGACTCTTAAATCTTCTTTAATTTATAAATTTGAGTTAAAATATAATTTTATATAAAAAAAATTAAAATTAAATTTTTATAAAATTTTTAATTATAATAAAATTAAATTTTAAATTTTAAATTAATAAAATAAACGAGATCTTAATCAATTCAGGAAATAAAATCACCTAATTAAAATTAAAATTAAAATCAACGTGCTTACATCACATTTTGTAATCTTCTAGTTTAGTGGGATGTATCGGACGGTTGGTGCTGGCATGCTTGCACTTGCTTAAAATATCCAACAAATATTTACAGCACAGTTGACGCGTTTGGTGGTCCACAAATTCACTTGTCTACACAAAATAGCCAAGCACAACACTATTGGGTGGCTCTATCATATATTTTGATTTTTGGGTCGTCCTTCAAGGAAAAAGTAAGAAATATATTTACAGCACATTGTTTTCATACCAAAGTTCTTGAAACACAATGAGCAACGAGCAAACTTTACATTAATGGAGGGAAATAAATATAATATATATATATATATATAAATATATATCAAGCCATTACATTGCATTGTCAGATTTTCTGTCTTAAAATATCTGATACAAAGAATATCAGTTTGAAGCATTCACAAGAAGCACGTAAAGTTGGTTATAGAAGAAATATCTTTCTTTTTTTTTTTTTTGTGGAGCTGTCTGATATCTGGAGAGCAATATTTATGCAATACAAAGATTTCACATGTTAACGCTGCTTGTATAGCGGTATTAGTACACTCTTTTCATGGGCCCAACTCCACTTGTTCAACATTTCACTTAGAGTTTGTTTATTTTTTGTATTCATTTTTTATTCTGAATTATGATTTATAATTCTCTATAGTATTTTTTTCTTACAAAAAATACACATAAAATGAAAATAATTTTAAATCACAATTCTAAATACATAAACTAAACGAACACTTAAGTTCTATAACTTCAAAAACTGTGCTGGTGTGATCAGTGTAAGGCACTATGTATCTATATATTCCATCGGCCAGTATATCCGCTTTGCTCATACACGTTAACATTATGTAATGCAAACCAACTTGGGCGACTTTTGCATATGATGCGTTGTAATTCGATTTAAAATAATTTTATTTTTTTTATGAAAATAAAAATAAAAGTATTTTTAATTTTAAATATATATTATATTTAAAAATGTGTTTGATAATTCTATAAAGAGATTATTTTTAATATAAAAATATTCATTAATGTCTATGCTCAAAAAAGAGAAAATGAAAATAAAAAATAAAAAAAATAACTATTTATTTCTCTCTCATTTTATATTAAATTAAAAAATTATTTTTATTTTATTTTTTATATTGTACTTTTTCTTCTGACAAAGTTATCAAGTTGCATGATTTTCAACTAACACCTAAATGTGCATATGTATGTTCCTGGCGCAACCCATGTGCCCGAAAATCAAATAGCATGGTCTCGTTTTTGTGCATATCTTCACTCTTAACTTTTTAACTTGCATAAACTATATCGTTCTCTTACTTATCACCTTGCAACAGTCGTCTTCAGTCTCTCTCATCTTTTAACTCCAAAAATATATTCCAAATGATGAGGATGGGAACTGGAAAATAAGTTCTTTTTTTACCTTTTCACTAATATATGATCTTCTTTGATAAAAGCAATACTTGGCATGATGAAGAAACCCCAGTGGAATAACAAGCTTAAATTGGTATAAGCGCGCATGAAAACTTGGTGGTTGAATATGAAAGCAATGAAGGGAATTGGGTTAATTTTGTAAATAACACCCGAATTATAACCTCACTTTAGCATCTGGCTTTCACTTTCACCACTTCAGAGTATCAAGTTGTTACAGAAAAAGACCACTCTGTTAGGATTCAGTTGATGTGGATGAGGCAAAAAGTTTGGCCCACTTACGCACTCCCATGTTTACTGTGAAACCTCAAAGAAGATGGCGAGACCGCTATACAAATTTGTGATAATCTGCTTCAATCATATCAGGCAATCCCATAGCAACTACTCGAAACATTGAGAATCAAGCATCCTTGTCCATACATTCCCACCAACAGATCCATAAAAGAAGATTAACCCAACATAAAAGAAAATTACAGAATCTACCTCTAAAAATGTATAAATCTAAATTTTTACTCTTCATAATTAATATCTTTTTCTTAGTATAATTATTTAATTAAAAAATAATTAATTAAGAGTAAAAAATAAAAATTCTAATTTATATACTTTAAAAAATATTTATCTCCTTTCTCCCTTATTAAAATCTTCTTGCTAGGAATCCTGTAAAAAAAAAGGGAGAAAGAGGAAAATAGGTCAAGACTTGAGATGAATTAAAATTAATAGGCTAATAGTTTACATAAGTTAATAAATATGCCAAATTACTATTTCCGTTCATAACTTGTTTGATTATGAATCATAACTTAACAAGTTATTGTCTATAATTATCCATAACTTATCTGATTATGAACCATAACTTGATAAGTTATGACCTATT
>JACAGA010000070.1:309140-327120 GCA_029231665.1 Morus indica | reverse complement strand
CTAACGACATTTAGGAATGTTCTTTAAATATATATGAGTAGAACTATGTATAATACACCAAAACATGAGGATAAAAAGGAAGAAATTAATTTCTTAACTATATTCAAGGTGAAAATTCGAGCCTTCCAACTCGGCTCAAATGGGCCCGCTTTCTTTCACAAACGTGATTGTTGGTTAAGCAAAAGGATAGAGTAGACCAGTCCGACTCAAAAGTTCAGCTGATTGAGGTTGGGCCGGCTGAGTGGGCTTGAAATTTGTAGAGAGTGTTTTAATAAGAAAGTTCTGCTTTATTTATCCCGTAATAAAAATAGATTTAATATTTGAAATAGATTATGTATTATATTATACTGTGGATAAAAATAAAATGTTAATATACTATTATTATTTTTTTATATTAAATATACAATTAGTATTAATATTTACGGTGAAGATAGTCTAAGACCTCCTTTAGGAACGGATTTGAAGCTAAGCCCAAATTCTTGTGCACAAACATCACCAGCCACCCCTTTTCCTTGTATGTAACAGAAAATAGGTGCAAAATAATATAAACCGATTTTTACTTTTATCACTTTCTAATATGGAATAAGGGACATTTTTAGTACGTATGATATAGTAGTGAGTCAGATTTTTTTTTTTAGATTTAGATATTTTTTAACTTTTATGTAATTTTATATAATCTAACGGATAAAAAATTTAGTCTACCGGCATATTAATGTACCGAAAAATATCCCATGAAATAAAACCATTAGATTGAAAGAGTATGCAAACTGGGCAGTTTATAATAAAAATTTAACGGTTGAAAAATAAAAAATTATTGATAGTTTTTTTTTTTTTCAATTCTATCAGAAAACTCCCTTTAAAGTAAGTATACAAAACAAATACACATTCTATTTTATTTTGAAATTCCTATACTAAAAACTACCTTCATACATCCTTATCTTGTAAGAGAGTTTCAACTTATCATATGCGCTGTAAAGCTTTTGCACCTCATTTGCTAATTAAAAAAAAAAAAAAAAGAAAAAGAAAAAGGTTATACATCAAGTTATTTTTCACGTCCACTTTTGGACATTTTGGCTCCGTTCATTTCGCTGATTCGAGTTTAGAATTCGAGTTTTGTTACAGTAAAAAGCTCTCACAAACAATCACATCTAACTTTTTTACTACAGTAAAAAGCTCTCACATAAAATCACATCTCAACTCGAATTAAAAACTCGAATCAGCGAACTAAACGGGCCCTTTGTTTCCTCAAACATGACAACACATCACCCAGTAATAAAAATTTTTGAATGTAAATTTTTTCTTATAAATAATCGAACGAGAAATTAACTTTTGACCTTTTCTTTTCGCGTTTTTATTTTTTCTTATGATACCTACCAGTTCATACGAATTTCATGTGACCAATAAAAAAAAGGAAGAAAAACACTTTAATTTGTCATTGTTTAGCTTGAGAGTTATTTGAATTAGAATTTAAGGGCTCATTCATTTCACTAATTTGAGTTTTTAATTTTAATTTTATTACATTAAAAGCTCTTATAAAAATTCACATCTAATTTTTTTGTCACAGTTAAAATTCTCACATAAAATCACATCTCATCTTAAATTAAATTCGAATCAACAAACTGAATGAGACTTTAATTTTATGAAAAAAAAAACACTCTGATAAGATATTTTTAATTTATGTTTATGTTAAAAAAAAAAAACAGAATTTAAAATTTATAATCTTCTCAATCTAAAATTCTACTCATAATATAATATAATATAATATAATATAATAATAAAATATTATTATAACATAATATCATAATTATTTAATAACTCTAATATTATTATTTTATCAATAATATGATATTATAATAATATTATAATATTTTTTAATAATATGATATTATAATTATTATTTTATAATATATTATATATTATATTGTATTGATATAATTATATTTATTATATTAATAATATTACAATAATATTATTACAATGATATAATTATATTTATTATATTAATAATAATATAATAATTAATATAATTAAATATTAATATAATCTTATAATTCTAATATTATTATATATTATAGTGTATTACACACGTTATGGTTATATAATATATTTGTTTAATATAATATAATAATTTTATATAATATATTATAATATAATATAGTTGTAATTTTTAATTATATTATAACTGAAATATTAATATTTCTTATGTAATATTATAATATGTTTTATAATATTGTAATTATATTAACCATTTTAATAATATTATTATATTTTATATCATAGTTATATAATATGTTATTTAATAATAATTTTATTGTATTATATTTTATATATATTATATTATAGTATAATATAATATAATCATTATTTTTATATTTCATTATTATTTTAATATCATCATATATATAATATATTATATAATAATAGTTTTTGTATTATATTAAATATAATAATAATATATATATATTGTTATATATATATTTTATTAAGTATAATATAATATAATCGTAATTTTTAACTATCCACAGTAATTTTTTCATAATTTATTAAATGCTATTACATTGATTTTAGAACCAACATAGCTACTATAATTATAGTTTACCAAACACGTAACTGCTTTTTATAACAACTGCTTCTTAAATCTGCAGCATTACCAAACTAAGCCTTTATTGACTATTTGTTTATTATATGTTTGGATTCCTCTGTGCCTTGGTTGTTTGTATCACTAGTGCGTGTTTGTATCAAACCAAACGAGCACGAAGACTTGGTTCAAGTCTTCTGTGGGATTACCTTAAATAAATAATAATAATAAAAAAAACAAAAAACAAAAACAAAAACAAAGTTATCCTTTCCAACTCCCCACAACTTAGAAGCCACAATTTTTTATTCAACAACTCCAGCTGAAAGTCGCATTTCTTTTGGAAGTTGAAATATTAAGAAACCAGTTTTCCGGTAGGAACTGCCAGGAAATGTAAATCCATAAACAACAAAATATATACATCTCTGCATGTAAATTCAACTTCAACACTTGACTTATAAAACAAAACAAAATTTGAACATTTTACATTAAAAAAAAATGATATTTAAACTACCAAGTCCCTTGCACAGAGTTTTTTTTTTTTTTTTTTTTTTAATAAATAAAGTAAGGGGATTCCCAAATAAACGATCCCATTAATGAACAACTAATGGAAGCAGAAGTTATTGTTCTTTTGACTTCCACTCCATAATAGCAGAAAGAAGAGTGTAATTTGGTATGAGAGTCTTGCTTGGCAATGGCAAATTTGTCATGGGCGATGTGTCATTCACGTCAAGCCATTTATCTATGGCTTTACGATCATAAGTATATCCATCCGCAGCCACACAAGGATCATTCATTACATCCTAAGCCCAAACAAAAATATAAAAACGATCATGTTTTGTAGAATATAATGCATTGCAAGAACAAATCGTGTAGGAAATATTATACAAGTATAGTCATTACCTTAAGAATTGGACAAATGAAGTGGTTAGGTGGTGGTGGAAAATGTACGGAGGCTGAATCTCTGGCCTTATCAGCAACCTCTTTCAATCTCTGCAGTGAAGGAAGCACTTGATCTTGCAAATCAGGCCTATCTCTACGTCGAAGCTCAACACAGCTTAGTCCCAATTCGGCAAACTCTTTTGTTTCTTCAACGGGCCAATTGCCCGCATTTGGATCCAAAATGTTCATTAGATTACCATCAGCAACAGCAGTTTCCACTACATGGGCTAGTGCTATTGCTGGCTTTGCAGTCAGGAGCTGCAAAATCACCATTCCAAGAGCATAGACATCGGATTTTGGAGAGATCAAGCCAGTCCTTTGATACTCAGGATCGATGTAGCAGAGTGTCCCAACAGGCCCCGTGTCCCTATACATGGTTGAGATGGAAGAATTGTCTGACTGAAGCATGGCTGCAAGGCCAACATCACCAATCTTGCTGACTAGATTATGGTCTAGCAAGATATTGGCTGGTTTCAGGTCGCGGTGGATGATTGGTGTCGGCTTTGAGTTGTGGAGAAAAGCAAGAGCAGAGGCTACTTCCCAAGCAATTCTATACCTGTCAAACCAAGGGATGGGAGGTGTCCCATTTTTCTGCATCAACCTGTCTTCCAAGCTACCATTTTCCATGTACTCATAAATGAGGCAACTGCGGTCGGGACAGGCACCAATGAGGAGAAGCAAATGGGGGTGATGAATTTTGCTCAAGATCTCAAGCTGCAATACCAATTAAGAAGAGTGAATTAGAATCAAAAGGTCCTCAAATAAACAGATAAATAGGGAGAATTCAATGGTAGGGTATGAATAAATACCCTATTTGTAGGAGAGTTTCAAACCATAAGATCACTTAAGAATCATATCCAATTGAGAAAAGTATGATAATTTAACGGACCTTGATGAAGATTTGACATTTACAAACTGTTTCCTACCAGTAGGGTATTTTTTATACTCTAGTGAAGATTTTCCCGATAAACTTACCTCACGAATTTTGAAAAAGAACTTGAATATATAAGAGCAATTATTTAAGTGGATGACAAATTGTTGTACCTCTTGCTGGAATTGATTAATTTTGTGGCTCTCATTAGAATGAAGAACTTTTACTGCAGCAGTTGTGTGATGAAAATTTCCCTTGTAGATATTTCCATAGCCACCCATTCCAATCTTAAGATCCTCAGAGAAGGATGAAGTGGCTGAGATAATCTCTTCCCATGTAAAGTTCTGGTATTGCTGAACAGGCCCCACAAGAGCACTCTCCAGCTTCTCTTTCTCTTTAGCATCACGCATCGCTTTCGTCTCCGCCTCCCTCTTCAGAGCAGCTTCTCTTTCAGTACATTGTCTCAAACGCTGAGCTTCCATTTCTGCTGCTTCATGCTTCTCTTTCTCTTCTATTGCTAATTCTTTGGCCTTTTCTTCCTCCACAGTTATTTCTTCGAGCTTCCTTGCTTCATCGAACCGTCGCTTGTTTAGATCTTCTAGCTGATCAAAAGAAATAAGCATGTTACTCTTTCCGAAAAGGCAAAGCAAGATATTAACTTTCTTAGCCTATTCTTGCTAGCATGTTCGACAAGGACCTGTTTGTGTCACAAATAAGTAATCCGAATTATAAATCAACACATTAGTAAGATCCTACGAAAATCTAGTGTTATTGGAGAGATGTTCTGCAATATTTAGCCAGCTGAAATGAGCAAGAAAGGATCATAAATTACTTTTGGATCTCAACAAAAGAATACTACTTACCTTTCGAGAAGCATCATTTGTTTCACTTTGAGCCATTGCATACATTCCTTTGACATGTCTGAGCTCAATTCTTAGCTTTTCTATCTCAAAGTTGAAATTGACCTGTTATATAAATGATGAATGTCAAAATATTTGTGCTGTCTACAAAACTTCTTATGCATCATCCACCAATTGAGGCGAAAGAAGGCAGATGGTGGTACCTGACTCTCCAATGAAGAACAATCTGTGACACCATCAGAGGTCGAAGCTTGATCAGAAACCCATGAGTGGTTATCTGTTACCAAGCTCCCACTACTAGACGCCTGACTTTCAGAAATACTGGGACAAGAACCAAATTCATTCTTTCCTTCATCAAGATCCAAAGACTGGAATCTAGAATGATGGCTGTCAACTGAATCTTTTCTTGTCTTGAGAAGGTTCTGATTGATCGTCGCGAGAGCTTGAAATCGCTGCATTGTTAGGGAAGTTGAGCGGAACTTTGAACCTGAACCAACCGAGCCAATGTCTGGGGTTCAATAAAGTAGAAGAGGTATCAACTCTTGCATCTATATGTGACACGTAATTCAACCGAGTTCATACTTATCCTTGCTTATTATCCAAGTAACATGATGTGCAATACCTGTTTGGGAGCTAGAGGCATTGCTTGCTTCACTAACGACTGAACGTGTGTCACTATTGTCGTCTCTACTGCTTCCGATTGTCTCAGAATCAGATGGCCGTATGGATGACAATTTTCCTTTTGAGACTGCATAGACCGTGCAGAAACTTGGAGCACGCTCCGAGATTTTCAACGACAGACGCTTAAGCTTCCTAACAAGCATGATACAGTTTTAGGGCAGGCAAAACATGCTTTAAAGAACCTTCTAAACCAAGCCATGAAAATTTAATAACCAGTCATATTCAAATTGAAAATCTCTAATGGCAGAACTTTGGGGGCTGAAATTAAATACCTTGTAAACATGCCGCGAGAAGGAGCACCAATAACAAGCTTTTTAATCGATAACTTCGCAATCTCCGCTGCTATTGCATTGGCCACATCATCTGATTCAACAATTACAACATCTGCTTCCACCTACATTTAAACTCAAGTGCATCAGATCAGATTATTGTTTCTTGTAATTACATTAAACCAGACTTCAACAACGAAGAAAATCTTACATTTCTCTGAGCACACATTCTCTTGTAGGGAAGAAGAATTGCAGTTGTCTGCCACTCTGTTTCCTTTAAATATGCAGCTGCCACATCATCGCGTACTTGTGAAAGAGGAACAAAATTTCCCACTATAATCACACATGTAGATGGCAAGAAGGAACAAACTGCTCAAGTTTTGATCTCCACTTTACATCATCTACTATGTTTCAACATTCACATACATGAACAATATTTCCAAAAATGCTTAAAATTGGTTCGACCATTAGATGTAAACACTTCATCTTTATCAAAGATTAAATTTTTACGCTTTAGCTAAGTAGCCTGACATAGAAATGGCATAAGGCAAATTTCTTAGACAGAGAAAGACGATCCAAACACTCTTTCCTAGTCTTATACCATAGTTCTTGCACCTTTTTAAACTCTTTAGAGCTCTAAAATATGTGAGAACAGTTTGAGTGCAAAGCATAAGATTTTTCTCTTCTCTTTTTTTTTTAATTTTTTTTATTTATGGATGAATTGAGACTGAAGAAGCATCGCTTACATGCTGTGGGAACTGCTACAATCCTTGGACGAACATGAATCAACTTGACAATAACATTTCCCTCTGGAACAAACTTGTCTAGCGCCCACCTTACTATGTCTTTGCTCTTGTTTCTGCCATTGATTGCAATGCCAACATTCATATAACAGGGAGGCGTTGGAAGTGCAAACTTGTCTTCCGATTCCGCAATTTCACTTCCATCCATTATTCCCACACGTTTCTGTTGCACTGAAATCTCTGTACCACAAAGAAGTGAATCACAAGGCCACCAATCAGTCACAGCTTAAAAATTTAACATTTCTTATGCATCTACTTTATCCAATCACGCATATGTATATAAGGGAGTTTGGCACCCTCAAAATTATAAGTCAACAAGCTGAAGAACGAAATCAGCATTACTCTGTTCTTTTTACAACTCAAGTTTTATTATTAATATTTTCTCTAATAAAAATTTAAATTCAATTTTTTTTATTATAGTTTTTTTCTCACATAAACAAATCAAATTCTTAACTTGAGTTGTGAAACAAACAAATGTCATGGCTTTTTGTTGCGGCAAACTGCATGATATAAAAGAAAAGAGATAAATCCAGCAAAGAAATTTCCTCCATAAGAAATGAAATTGTCTTCAACTTCTAGAAAAAAACAAACAAGTCCAAAAATTTAAGAAGCCCAGAAGTGTATTCACACGTGCAGGTCTGGGATTCCTTGAAGTCAACATTAAAAAAGCTTCAAGATTGCTGAAACAAGCAATCAAAAGCTTGAGAAACAACAAAAATTCCGAAACGAAAGAAGAACCAAGAAAACAAACCTCAAAACAAAAAAGCTTACAATACCCATCAACAGCCAAGAAGATTCAGATTTGAAACAGCCAAAATCTTCTGTTGAAAAGAAAGCAGAAACCCTTCAAATATCCTTCTCTGCAGAACCATATCAGACATTCAAACTCCAATTTCAGAGTTTTTGATAGTTTAATTAGTTTTCAGCCAGCAAACCCACAAGCACAGTTTTTGGAACTTGTTTTCAGACCAACTTTGCCGTGAAGCGATTTGCTATCTCTGAAATGTTACACATATTTTTATATAGCTTCTGTAAAACGATAGAAATGGACAAGTTGTATCTCCATGACAAGGATTAGTTTGTTGCGGTTATGACTTTTTTTTGGAGTCTTCCTTTGTGACGTCATCCAATATTTTTGACGTAGTCCATGTTTACCTCTATATAAATCTGTCATGTCCAGTCAATCACTTCCAATAATTTTACATTTTAAAAAAAAAAAATTATTGGAAGTCTAGTGGGCAAATAAAAGATTTTATTTTGTCTCAACAACAAAAATGAAAAATGGGTCCGTTCACTTCGCTGATTCAAATTTTTAATTCGAGTTGAGATTTAATTTTATGTGAGAGCTTTTTACTGTAGTAAAAAAGTTAAATGTGATTGTTTGTGAGAGCTTTTTACTGTAACAAAATGCGAATTCTAAACTCGAATAAGTGAAATGAACGGAGCCATATCTGGTAGTTATGAAAAAACTCTCAAACTGTTTTAGACAATCTTCAAACTGGTTGTTTATTTTAACTTGAGAAAAAACAGTTGAGACTCCGACACTTACAGAGAAACTTCTTCCTATGAACTGCCTAGTAAAGTCCTACAATATAATCCTTAAGGAATGTCTTATTAAATTAAATTTGACCATGTAAGAGACCAAGGCTTGTTCCATATAATAAGACAAAACATGAGGATGAACAGAAAAAAAAAAAAAAAAAATTCAACCTCTTTCACTAAATTAGCATTTTTATGGTTACATTGGTTTTGATATTAAGGTATTCTCTTTTTGTATATATTCTATCAAGCTTTTGCATCTCGTTAGGTTTAAAAAAGAAAAAACAAAAAAAAAAAAGAGAAAATTTTCTATATTAGGTTGTAGATCATGTGTATTGTCCACTCCATTATAAACATTATTTACTCCTCAACATGACAAAATATGAACCAAATAATTAATTTTTCGAGTTTTCAGATAATGTTAAAATAATTTACTCGAAAGAGAAACTTCTCTTTTGACTTTATTTTCTTATTTTCTTTTTTGTTTTGCGTTAGCCATATCACCATCTCACACGAGCATCATGTGGCCAAGATAAAGTGTGGAGAAAAATGAATACTTCCACTTCACTATCACTGCCCGCCAACGTGCTGTCCTGTTGTGTCATAAATGCATTTCATACTTGGATTTTTCACGATATGAGATGAACTTTTATTGACTTTTTTAAACTCTCGATTATGAAACACGTGTTTGGATTCCCCCGTACCTAGGTTGTTTGTGTATCACTAAAAGAGACTTGGACTTAGTTTGATAGTGCATGATATTTTAAAAAAGTAATTAAGTATTTAATAAATTATAATTATAATAACTATATTATTTTAAAATTAATGTAATAACATTTAATAAATTATGAATTAAATTATTATATATAATTAAAAATTATTATTATATTATATTATATTATACTATACTATAATATAATATATATAATTACAATATAAACATATTTTATTATTATATTTAATATAATAAAAAAACTATTATTATATAATTATGATATAAAATATAATAATATTATTAAAATAATAACTAAAATAATTAAAAATAACGATTATATTATATTATACTATAATATAATATATATAATTACAATATAATGTATATTTATTATTATATTTAATATAATACAATAAAACTATTATTAAATAACATATTATATAATTATGATATAGAATATAATAATATTATTAAAATGGTTAATATAATTACAATATTATAAAACATATTATAATATTACATAAGAAATATTAATATTTAGTTATAATATAATTAAAAATTACAACTATTTATAATATAATAATTATATTATATAATAATTATTATATTATATTAAACAAATATATTATAATTAATATATTATATAATCAGTGACCACTATAATATATAATAATATTAGTATTAATTATATATACTATAATATAATTATATAATTATTATATTATTATTAATATAATAAATATAATTATATCAATACAATATAATATATAATATATTATAAAATAATAATTACAATATCATATTATATGATAAAATAATAATGAGTTATTAATATAATTATGATATTATTTGTTATAATATTACTATTATATTATGAGTCTGAATTTTAGATTGAAAAGATTATAAATTTTAAATTTCATTAGGGGTATTATGGGTATTATGAAAGTTTCATTAATTGTACTATGCTGATTTCTGTACAATTTAAAAACTAAAATTGTCTTTAGACTGCTTCTGATATTGACTATAGATTCTTAAAAAATTCTTCAAGAAATACTTTTGACGAAATTTACCAATTACAAACAGAAGTTGATTTGAGAAGAAAAAATAATACCAAATTAAGCCTTGCTACGTCGTTATTTGTCTTTTTCATGATTACTTAAAAAAATAAAATAAAATAAAATAAATACAAAAAGCTTCGAATTTTCTTGACTCCTTCCCAAAGCTGCATCAGCATCACTCATGGTCACTAGCCCACAGTTTTATTTTACAACTCTAGCCAAAAATCTTCTGGGAAAAAAAAATTTCTCGCCGAAGATCGCGATTCTAATGTAATGACAGTTGAAATATCATAAAACTATTTTTGTATAGTGCATGTTGACATTATTCTAAGCTAAGAGACATCGTATCATACAACTCCGAATAAGAAAAATAACAATAACAACATACATGATAACACCGGAAAGTCACACAAAAAAAAAAAAAAAAAAAAAAAAAAAAAAAAAAACTCTCGGTCAAAAATCTTTAGATTAGAAAGGCACACAACATGACGACACCAAGTATGATATAACTATTCTAAACAAGGTTTTCCTACCCAAAAAAAAAAAAAAGAGCCTCCCATAAAGAAGACGACTAGGTGATGAGGAGTATTTTTAAAATACTATTGTTGTTAAAAGTAATTTTATTAATGAATAATTTAGTAAAAAAAATTTTACTAAAAAGATATTGTAAAAAGTAAGACACCCGCTTACATTTTGGTCTAGAGAGACTGGGAGGTTTGAGTGAAGTGGGATTTAGGTGGCGGGTTGTAAATATAATCACGTGTTGTATTTTAAAAAAAGTAAGACACACTCAATATAAATTTAATCCCATATTGTATTAATTAGTGAACATTTGGTTTATGAATTCATAATTATAATTTAAAATTATTTTTAATTTACGTGTGTTTTTTATAAGAAAAAATATTATAATAAGTTACGGATTATGATTCGAATTATGACATAAATTCTTATACCAAACATCTTGATTCGTTTTGGTAAAAGAGTTCAAAGCAGTGTGGGTTTAAATTTAAGGTTTGAACGGCAAGTTTTGAACCATGGGTTTTGAATTTGTGTTCAAACCTTGAAAACTCAAAGTCAATATAAGTTTAGAAATTCTTTTATTTTGAGGGTTTAAATGTGATTTAAACTTTTTTTACTTTTTATAAATAAACACTTATTTGAACTTGAACCTAGATTCAAATTCCTTAAATTGTCTAACCAAACCACCCCTTACTAACTATATTTTTTTTTTTTTTGGAGCATGCTTTCCGCAGCCTCTAGACCACGAAAATAGTGAAATAGAAGGGAAAAAACAATACAATGAAAAGACAAGACTAAATGCAAGTTTATTTGTTCTTATATTTAAGGAAGTTTTTGGGTAGGACTACAAAAATAATTATTTGTAGTTTTTTATTTTTCAATCGTAAAATTTATATTATAAATTATTTATTCTGCATGCTATTTTAATTTAATATAATATTAATCAGATCAAATATTAAAAAATCAGTACTATTAATAAGAAGGCATATTAAAAAAAATGGGAGAAAGAAGAAAATAGATCAAAATTTGAGATGAGTTAAAATTAATAGACCACTAGTTTACATAAGTTAATAAATAGGTCAAATTATTATTTTCGTCCATAACTTGTCTGGTTATGAACCATAACTTGACAAGTTATTATTCATAATTGTCTATAACTTGTCCGGTTATAAATCATAACTTGACAAGTTTATCTATAATTTATCTGGTTATCAACCATAACTTGATAAGTTATGACCTATTAATTTCTATAACTAAAAATTGGCCTATATACTTTCTTAAACTTTTCATATTAGCCTATTTTTTACTATTTTCTTAAAACTCTATATTTAATAATAATTATTTTGGTCCTTCCTCTCTTTTTTCCTCTTTATTTTTCTATTTTTCTTCATTTCTTTCTGCTCTCTTCTCGCGTGTCTCTAGCCTTCATTACAACGCCCATTTATAATCATTCTTTCCATACTGTTGGGTAATCAAAGATGATAAGTATACTGTCACGAAACTCCTGAAATTGTCAGCAAATAAAGTCTTTAGGAGACCAAACCAAGCAATACAAAATCTTCCATGACACTTCTTAATATGAATTTTAAATTGTTCTAAATTAAATAGCACTTTATAACTTTGTGAAGACAGCCATAAGTTAATTTCACAACACCTTTTTAATTTTGTTAATTAAGGCATTTTTAGGCTTGCTTTCGCTGACACTCGACAGTTTGGAAGCCCTAGACAAGCTTCGTGAAAGTGTAACTGGGTAAATGCTAAATAAAGTTCACAATTATACGAGGATTTCTTAATAATTGATGGAAAGAAATATGTTGCCGGCGCGTTTAAGGGTGAAAAAGAAGATTTTTGTTTGTTTGTTTTGTTTTTTTATTTTTTTTTTTTTACAGAAGCTTCCTCAAATTGTCAAATTTGACACTTTAATTTTTTTCCTGACAAATGATCCCTTAAATTTGAAAATCTTTATAACTAAGGACCTTTTGATAACTTCTGTTAAATTTTTAAAAAAATTTAACATGTGATTGCAAATGGCTTCTTTTTAGAGGCATTGATTATCATTTTAACACCAAAACAAACACAAAAGAAAAGAAAAAACCCTAAATTCAGACCGTTCGTCTTCGTTTCTTCTCCGGAACAACTATGTGTAGAAAGTCAAAAAAAAATTAAAAATAAAGATTAAACTACCACTTACTAAAAAAATTTATAAATTACTTATACTAATTGCTAATTTTCTTTAGGAAAAAAAAAAAAAGAAAAAACAATTTAAGTCACTTTTCTTGTGATAGCACACTCATTAATGGTTAGTCAGTGGGTTGTCATTCAGATTTGACATAACATTAATAGAAACCAAAAGAGTGTAACATATTAGGTTTCGTTCACTTCACCAATTCGAGTTTAGAATTTAAGTTTTGTTACAGTAAAAAATTCTCAGAAACAGTCACATCTAACTTTTTTGTTACAATAAAAAGCTCTCACATAAATCACATATCAACTCAAATTACAAATTTGAACCAACGAAATAAACGAACCCTTAGTGTTTACAAACGTGTTCAACTCCAAAGTCTCAACTTCTAGAGGGAAAAGTTGTTGGCTCTTTCAAATATACTTTTTTAATTTATAGGCATAATTTATTTTATTGATTTAAATTTTTAATTTTAAATTTTTATAATTAAAAATTATCAAAAAATGACATATTTAATTTTTTATATAATAGTTAAATTTTTTAAAAAATATTACATTTTAATCAGATCTTAATAGTTGTCTACGATTAAAGAAAGAGAAGCAACAATCCCGATATGATCTGATGTACTATTTATCACGGAACAACACCACATGTTTTTATGGCGCTCACCTTTTTAACATAGCACACCTAGCACAAAAGACGTGACACTAATTCCCTATTTGGTGAAACAAGTCGTAGGAAAGAGTTAATTTCATTTAAAAGCACACGTTTTCAGGTTTTTTTTTTTTTTTTCTTTTATTTTCTAGTCTTAGAGCTACACAAAAAACAGGTAACCAATCAACTCTTTTCTTCTACGTCTCTAATACTTTAATCTCATGATGAAGATTGATTTGATCCAACAGTTATTTGTCTACTCAATTGCTCAAGTCATATTACTATATTATTTTTTTAATAAAATTTAAATTTAATATTTTTATTATAATATTTTTTTTCACATATATAATTCAAATTATAATTTAAATTATACGAATAAACATACTCTAAAAATAAATCATACAATCCCACATCGTGGGCCGATAGTTTATAATTAAAGATACCATCTCAAGCCGAAAATTAAAAACTTTGCAAGTTCATGGAAGGTGAGAGCGATTTCACGTTTTCTGTTTATACCTCCTTTTGTAACTTGTAAATACCTTGTAATTGTTTGGACAACAGCTTTCTGCTTACGTTTCCTAGTTTTATATATACTTCAAATTTCACATGTCATTTCTGCATTTATCAGCAAAGAAAATTCTTAGCCACTAGATAGTGATTTCACACAAAATTCAA
This sequence comes from Morus indica, assembly GCA_029231665.1. Lineage (NCBI taxonomy): Eukaryota > Viridiplantae > Streptophyta > Magnoliopsida > Rosales > Moraceae > Morus > Morus indica. Next base: position 312,777 of record JACAGA010000070.1, on the reverse strand, counting down.
CAAAAGTATTAGATTATGATCCCGCTTATTTTATCGATTCGAGTTTAAAATTTGAGTTTTATTACAGTAAAAAATTCTAAAAAATAATTACATTTAATTTTTTTATTATAGTAAGAAGATTTTACATAAAGTCATATCTAAATTCGAATCAACGAGTTAAACGGATCTTATATTTATATATTAAAACATTATAACTTATTTAATTTATGCATTTAAATACGTAATTTTTAATTTTGATATTCAAAATTTAAATTTTTTATAAAAAACACTATAATAAAATAAAATCATAGGTTAAGCGGAAAAAATATTTCGTGACTGTACTTTTAGTGGCTTTTAATTCGGATGACTGTCACAGTGGCTGGTGTGCTTGGTTGACCGTGCCCCTTTGGATAAGTCCGTAAACGTTAGCCACGTATTTGGTGACGTAAAAGAAAGGGATAGCCAAGTGCTAATTGGTCTACGGCATGTAATGTCAGCTTAAGAAATATTTATTAATCTTTTTCTTCGTTAGAAGCCAACAATGTAATTTTAAATTTTTATAGTTAAATTTTTTTTAAAAAATATTATATTTAATTTTTTTTATTATAGTTAAAGTTTAAAAAATATCAATATCAATTCGATTTGAAATTGAATTTATAAAATGAATGAGACTAAATTTTTACCAAATATTGTGTTCTTATTCTGATAAAATATATTTGATTAAGGAATTTGGTATGGCACGATTCAGTGTATTTTTCTTGATTCATTTCAGAATTCCATGGGGAGGAATGGATGCTACAATTCCTGCTTGATTTATGATACTATTGTCTTTAAAATTAAATTATGTGATAGACTATGAGGAAAAAAATAAATTACTATATGAGATGCAGTTTGAACTATGTGATCCTATGGATAATATGACAATTATTCGAATTTAGAAATTCTGATGATTCAAAAGTGTGCTTTCATACCCTTCTATAGAATTCTCAATTTTTTATTTTGAAAAAGACAATAAATATTTAGAAGTTTTTATGGTTCATAATTTCATATGTAACCTTTTAAATTGGTCAATAGTAGAAAACATGCCAATATAAAAAGCTTAAAAAATTATATAGATCAATTTTTAGTTATAAAAATTAATATGCTATAATTTGTCAAGTTATGACTCATAATTAGATAAGTTATAGATAAACTTATTAAGTTAAGGTTCATAACCAAACAAGTTATGGATAATTATGGATAATAACTTATTAAGTTATGATTCATAACTAGACAAGTTATAGACGAAAGCAATAATTTAGTCTATTTATTAACTTATGTAAACTATTGACTTATTAATTTTAATTCATCTCAAATTTTAGTTTATTTTTTTTCTTTTTCCCTAGTTTAAAAGAGAATTTGACATAACTGACGTATAACTGAAGAGAGAATTTTGCTCATTATTTAGATTTATTTTTCCCAACAAATATTACAACTGCTGCATTTGCGCATTCTCTAGAAGGGCCAGTGAAATAAATCAAAGTCAATAACTCGTGAAGTTTCTTTTGTACATGTCCTTGCATTTGATTTGGCATATATTTTAGTCTGACATGAAAGAGATGGATCTCTCATTGTCTATTCTTCAGTATTTTTTTCCTAATTTCCAAGTCCTACACCATCTGCACAATAGAAGAGTCAAGAACATTGAATGTTGCACCAACTCAATGACTCATGTTTATGCCTTAATGAAATCCCGCATATCATATTTCAATTGCTAACATTCTAATTTTAAACGGTTATAGATGACTCGACAATTAATTCCCATTCAAATAGAACTGAGATAGGAATAGCGTGAGACATATATAAACCCTCCTACTAATAATGCCATAAGAGGTGATCACTATTCTATAACAACATAGAATGAGATACCAAAGTTAAAGAAACTCAAGCAAACTAACATAACCTAATTTCCATCGAGACGGTAGCTCCTTCCGCGAAAGGCAACTCCATCGGTCTGATCATTAGGTTGCTGCGATGCATTGCTCGTTTGCTCTTGCTCCGAAGGGCACGTTCGGTTTCGAGTCCCATTGAGTCGGTAGCTCCTTCCACGGAATGCGACTCCAGCAGAAGGATCACGCTGCACTGGAGAATTTATTTGTGCTCCCTCGCCCCAATATGCCACTAATTTGTGACTATAAAGTTGTTAAGGTTTTCACTTAACAGATTTGTCTAAGCTACAGATTAAACTGCAACATATGTAGTCTAGACTTACCCTTCATTATAGTCTAGCATTGGGGTTTACCTTCTTTTGTTCCATCATATAAAGATCATAACAATAATTGAGATTAAAGGAAAGTTGGGAGTTCAATATAATGGCATTAATGTTATGTACCTTAAAAATATATATTGTAATAAACAAAAAAGGATACATCCAACGAGGAGTCTTGAGAATCTTCTTCCCACTAGAGAGAGGATAAAGCACGGTTAGAAAGTAATACAAGTGCCCTGCAATTATTCCTTGAACGTCTGGCATTATGGGGTTCCCAAATAACAAATCAAGAGCCAGCATCGCCCAAGGAAGATAAAACCCCTGCGGCCACAAAAAAAAAAACAAAACAAAAAACAAAAAACAGTTTTCTTGGTGTCAAATGTTAAACTTTGACTAGACAACTTGGTGTTAAATTTGATATACGGCGAGTAATTTCTCTATATAAATGTCAAAATATGTATTGAAAATGCTCTTATGGGAGATTTACGTTTCTTGCTATACCAACTAGCATAATCAGAACAAAACTAGCAGTGCCATTAAATTTACAGATATTCAATACCTTCAATGTTACAAGGCCATATATGCTGATATGTGCATTTGGGAATTCGCGGCCCCACACGTAGACGATCATGAAAACCAATGAACTTCCCAAGAATGGAGACCGAAAAAATGGAACAACAGTCATCACCTGAGAATAGCAAGTGGTGTCATTATTGATAATTTTTTTTTTCTGGCCAAATGTTACATATCTATGATGGAACGTCTTAATCCTCAATATCCAAAGAATGCTTTTCTAAAGCAAGTTTCTTACCATCGCATTTCTCCTACATGGAAAAATATCTCTTTGATTTTCCTTGACAATTTCTTGGCACACCATTACAATGACCCAACTTTTAAACAAGGAAAAAGGAAAAAGATAACACACACACACATATATATAACAACTTTTCTATGGTCCTTCCGGAAGGTCTCTCTGCTTTCACATGTGGAGATGAAACGTAACAGGACAATTAATGAACGTAACTTGACAATCAAGAAGTGTAACATATTTTTTAAATGACTCTCTAAAGTCAATATTACATTTACTGATTATCATGTTACGGAGTGACTTAAGAAAAGCGTATATATATTATATATGTTATGGGACTGTTTTTCATACCAAAAGTGACAGAGCTCCAAACGTCAGCATCCATACATAGTCTGCGGTTCTCTTGTCAAAGGTCGCTCTCTCTAGTGAGACACCATATTTTGCTCTATGCAATTCAAGAAACAAAATATAAGAAAAAAAAAAAAAAAGAATTACTGAACTATCTTTATCCGAAATCATTTTATCTCTGAGATCCTTTATATCAAATTTGAAACAAAGGGTCCCTTTTTTTTCATAATGGAAATTTAATGTATTACTAGTAA
>JACAGA010000070.1:166640-306640 GCA_029231665.1 Morus indica | reverse complement strand
ATCAAGTACAACTTTTTACTTTTGGGAGGAATAGTCATATGACTCTTACATCAATTGCTTTTATAGGTACGAGGCTAGCTTCTTGATAACAATGATGCCCCGGTTGAACATAGACCTTATTGTGTAACATTTATCCTTTACAATTATGTTCATTCAATATTTGCATTAAAAGAAAAAACTTTCCAACTTTGTTAGGCATAGGTCTGTTCATAGATTGAATTGATGTGAAATAAGATTTTTTTTTTTTTTTCACTTTAAAAAGTGTGAGTTGTACATATTTAATTTTAATGATGTTAAAAAAATTTTATAACTTAACAATATTTGGGTTGGATTGGGACGGTGCAGAGAAAATTGGATGATCGGTTTCAACGTTTAAAAAATTAAAAAGTTAAAGTTCAATATAATATTTAAATTTCATCATTAAATAAAAATAGTAATCATCTTTATCAGTCCATCTAACATCAAATATGAAACAAAATAGTCCATCCAACATCAAATACAAAGCAAACATAAATTAATCTACACTTCTAAATTAGTCTTAACATAAAATAAATAGCTTAAGCAAAGCAAACATAGAGGCTTAAATCTTAATTCAAATCCATCCAACGCAAGCATTGTAACATCAACCATCTTTATCAATCCACACTCATAAGCTCCTCAATGGTTGTAATAGGACATGAAGTTTAGTTATCTATAAAAGAAATGAAAATAACTTAAGTAATAATTTAAATAGTTTAGAGTTCATATAATAAAATAGATTAAGATACATATAAATTATTGTCTTACGTAATGTCAGCGAGCCTAGGGTAGAACTTAAGCAGGTTGGGCTTAGGCCGAAAGCTTAGGGATATATTGTGCGGGTTGGGTTGGGAATTGTGGGTTGTTATGAACCCAACCCGCAATCCGCTCCAAATACTTCGGGCTACAGGTATAATTGGCTGAAAATTTAAAAATAATGCTGCGATTTGCTTTTTTCGACTTGAGTTGGGGTGGGGTGAATTGGGTTTGCGGGTTGTTCGGGTTTATAAACAGCCCCAGTTAGGCACCTCTCTAGTACCTAGCTGCTCTCTCATCTTCATTTCTAAAATGAGTCTAAAATCTCTCTTTTTCCTTCATGAGGAGAGAGGTCAGTTCTTTGTTCTGCTAGAAAATATGGAAAGATATATAGCAGGCAAAAAGAGAACATGCAACAGGAGGCAGAATCAGATATCAAACCTTAGAGGAAAGAAAGCTTAACCATAACAACAAGGTTCCTGAACCACAAATGATCATATTCTTTTATTGGGTTCCGATAATAGCAGAATCGTTAATCATACAAGGCCCTGTCTTCCCTATAAAATATAGGAGTGTGCAACTATGTGTTGACCAACCTCCCTATTACCCCAACCTTGGGGCAAAAGAAACGATACAAGGTGTCAGCCCATGAAGTTCATGGTTACAAGATTACACCAATTGGGTGTCTACACGACATGACACTGGTGTAAGCACCACTAGAGGATCATCCTCTAGAGAAACTCTTATCAGATGCCATCTGTTAGACTTCGGGACCAGTAGCAAATAAACTAACAAGGCCTCGAAACACTTGTGTCGATAGTTGGTGAGCTTGAAAGAGCTCACCGTCCAAATTCCACACGCTCTCATTGCCCGCCGAAGTGAAGGTAAACGCAGGAGTCTGTGGCCAACATATGGACAATTTGGTAAAGAGATCTAGTTGGAAACACAAAAGGAAGTGTGGAGAGAAAACACACCTCGTGATGCTCCACAAACTTGAAATTCAGTGGGTTTCCACCTTTTCTTGCTAGCTGGGTAAGATGCCTGCATGTTTGTAATGACATCAACAGATGTAAAGAACAGAATTCTGGATTAAACAATTTGTTAATCAATTTTTTTTTTTTTAATTTACATATAGAATTTTGCCAAGGGCCATCAAGCATTTGCTGTGGCAGCAGCCAGAAGGTGTTTTACATCAGAATAGCCAAAAATCTTCTTTTGGGGATTTTATATTCATATTTAGAAAGCAAAGAAAAAAGGGAGTCTCCGTAATGTATTACCAGAGATAAAAAGCATGAGGACAGTCTTTTATCAATATGAGATGTAAAAGACCATCAGAAAGGTGTGCATCAGCCACTAGACCGTCGGGCGCTCTTTCATTTCGGCACGAGATAATGGCAGCACCAACACTAAGATAACGCCCTTTTGATTTCAGCCACCTTGTCTCTCCAGGATGAGAGTAGGGTGTTGACTGGCAACCACCCCTATAACCGCGGCTTGGTTTTGTCGTACAGACATTGCAATTAACGCGGCAAACCACTCTTTCAGATGCACTTGGGGACACATGATTAACCCTACTACTTTCAGAAGTTAAATTTCTTTCTTCATTTTTGACATCAAGATATGCTATTTCAGCCTGATATGACCTGAAGGGTATGGACGGGAAAAGAAAATAATCAGAACAAATTAGTTTAGAGCAGAGATAATATTAGCGTATTACCCACCACATATTTTTCATAGAATTTGGAAGCAAGCACATATACATAGACCTATGAGATATAGGCTACAACATTGTAGGCATGTTTACGGAAAAGTTCATAAAAAGTTCAGTCAGATAGTTACAGTACTCTATAGTCAGAATTCATAAAGCAGGAACAAAATGTCATGGTCACACATACCTGTGCCTTAAGAACACCTTTGTTCCAGCATAATCATAACGTTTGGGTCCCATCCAGCGAAGCTTTTCGCTCTCTGCAATGACATCTCCATAGAAACCATACCTAATATATTGGGGATAAGAATTACAAAACAACATTAAATTTTCAGTAAATCAAGTAGCATAAATCCAAAAGCATAGATTCTTTCCACTACCCATAACCTTCACTTGGATGGTTGGAAAGGGCCTAATCACTATTCCTAGACTAAACAAGAATCCATCAATGAGCCTTTGTTACATTGGGTACAAAGCAAAGCACAGACTATCAATCATAAAATACTGTAGGAGGGTACCTTCCAAATGATGAAATTACAAACGGATGCTAAAATAATTCTAGAGGGTCAGCACGAATCACAGAATTTAATGCAAGAGAATGTGAACAAGAAATTATGGACGGCCATCAATCTAACAAAGAAGTAAACATGAAACTGGAGGCAAGCCCATGCCACATAAATATGCTCACAGACAACAGAGCAGTGCTTTAGCTCTGACATTTAGCCGCCTCTAGGTTCTGTAGGAAAGAAAATTTGAACAGGCCTAAGGTTTGACCCGAGTCAGTCAAGAAATAACATCTAATCCATAAGTTTCTATCCCAGCATTTTAGATACGTCACTAAGAATCCCCTAAAACCATTTCACGGGAAACAACGAGAAACTACCCAGCAAAAGAAGCCGCATAGCGTACGTGAGGTTCAACCTTTGATGCTGACGTTATTTTCCACCTTACAACTTGAGCTAGATCCAGGTGCACCTTTTTACCAAGGACAATGTGCAGTGCAGATGTTATAGGATCTCGAGCTCCAGTGGTACTGCAAAAGAGAAAACAAGCAGAATGCATTAAGCTCGTTCAAAGTCAGCTCCAATATCAATGTCTCATCTTCACATGGTTTTCTATCCCTTCAAGTGTGCCCCTTTGTCTTTTTAACACAAGTTATTGTAATCCTTCATTCCACAAGCTGTGGCGGAAATATGGCGTATTATTTTGTTATTTTGACCATTCAGTAACTTCTACATGTTCCCTTTGTATATTTCTAATCCGTTTTACCGACACCAGAGAATATTTAGTTCGTTAAAGTGAAAAATGCAACTAATCCATGATGATCCATGGTGCATGCATCGCTGTCATATTTTCAAGACTATATCCCAAAAAATTAAATTAAATTAAATTAAATTAAATAAATAAAAACACACACACACACCCCTTAAACCTACCAATAAATATGCAATTTTCAGTTGGGTTGAATGCAAAAGCTCAGATTAAAACCAAACTCAAGCCTTAACATTGGAAAGCATGTATAAAAAAGCAAGAAAATAAATACCACATCACAATGGCATCAGTTGAACCTGCAGGAATGATTCCAAATCTGAACCGCTCATTAGGGATGGGAAATTCAGAATCTTGGTCTGCCAATTTTTAGAAAAGTAGAAGGAAATAGCAGTTACTGGATTGGGGCCTTTCAAAAACTAAAAAACTCAACATCGGATGCACAAAAAAAAAAAAAAAAAAAAAAACCTCAACATCGTTACTATAACGGTAGTTTGTAAGACATGATATTTTATCCAACCTATTATGCTGCTTGAAGGATCTTCATTTCCTGCAATTTCAGGTGCACACATTTAGATGTTAGCTAGCAACCTCTCACAGCAATATCAAAAGATTGACAAGTATGGAAACTCAGTTACACTGCATACCGCAATTTGAGAGACCTAAACCATTATGTCTAGGTCTTGGAAGAAGAGGATAATGGTCTTCATTATGAGAAGATTCAGAAACTATCTCGTTCAGGTCATTAACAACAAGACTACCATTAGACCCAGCAGAATGAATAAAATCTGAAGGAGCCGGTGGGAATGGGGCTTTATGCCTAGATTTAAGGAACCCGTTAAGAATTTCATTGAAAAAACCATCACCACCCTGAAACAAAATCAATTAGCAATAATCAACCCTAAAGAAGAGATGGAGTAATCAATCGGAACTTGAGGAACTAGATGGAAAGTCCCTTAGCATATCGGAGAAAAAATACTAGGAACTGAAGAGCTCATAATACTGTAACCCCATGAAAAAATAAAATGATCTCCGAAACAGAACTCAAAAGTTGTGCTAATTCTGCAAGATTGCAGTAAGATTACAATATAACATGTGAAAAGCAGCAAAAGTAACAAATAAAGAGCCAAAGAGATGGACAAAAAAAAAAAAGAAACCTCCCGGGTGATTATTACTTACAACAGTGATGACTCCATCATACAAGTTAAGTTCCTGGTTTGAGATAGACACCATCATATCAAATGCCTGCCCCGCCTGCTGCGTAACAATGACCTAGCGAAATAATGAATAAAAGAGTATCATTATTAAAGAAGGTAGTTTAATACAATCTTGATTCCACCTTCTTATAATGCCGAACATATAATGTTGTAATCCTATTCGTTTGCATAACAACATGGGGGCATTGAGGCACTCAGTAAGAACTGTCCTAACTTCCAGAACATGAAAATTTCTGGATTCCTCAGAAGTGCGGGATTGGAAAACACAAATAAGGAAAACAAAGATAGTTTGCCTACAATCATGCTAGCTTGTAAATTAGCAGGATCATCTGAAACACGAAAAAAAACAAAAGCAAAAACAGAAAATCCTGCAATTACTATCATGGCCTATATGTAAGAGATTGCCAAGAACCACTATCCAATTGAATCAATTAGGTTTTTCTACTTGAATTGAACAGTTATAAATGTACTACATTAACGTGAAATCATAGATGTACAACATCATAATATGCAATGATCATGATTTAAGACCTTTCACGAAGTATGCTAATGATACCTTTGTTTTCACCTTAGCACACAAGAATATAGGAGCAACAGTTTCCCAGATTTTGCAGCCATTTCCCTTCCCACTCCTTGGATGAACAAAAACCTAGTCAAATAGGAAAAGAATTTCTGGAAAGAAAGCTTACTATTGTTTTATTCATAGTATGATCAACCAACCAAAAGGGTAAACAAACCAGAGAGAAAGCACAACACATAACCTTTGTCCATTTAGAAAACATACCATAAGATTCTTTGGCCTCCCTACTTCAAGATTTAGGGAATCATTAATTCTATTCACCCACATCTGACATGTTTGCAGGTCCTTATGACCAAATGTATAAACAGCCAGAATCCAAACAGAAGGCAAAATCTTTGACCTTTCAAAACCATGAACTGTAAACCGGTACATCTGCAGCATCAATATAGAATACAAAGCACCATAGCAAATAATGATCATGTGAATCATCAAAGGGTATAAATGCCAAAAAAAAAGGTTTAGTAGGAATATGAACATACACACCTGAGAGCCGTGACCCAAAAGACTTGTTGAGCCGTGGATTATACCATAATCAGTAAACTCAGCAGCATATACATCAGAGAAGTTGATGTGAGTTGCTGACACTTTTGGGACCAGTTTGATACCCAAACAAGTTGATTCATCCTGTTCCACAATTAACCAAACATTGATGATGAAAACTTAAAACTAAACATTGATAATACAAAAGTCATTCAATTGAAGGAAAAAAAAAAAAAAAAAAAACCCTCACATTATCGGATGATCGAAGCAGTTTCCAAGACAACCCATCTGAATTGAAGGTGAGAACGACTTCTCCGACATGATCCAACAAAAGGGTCGAGCTCGGAACGGATGTTTCACCATCTATCTGCACCTGTGCGTGTCGGTGGGGTTGCTCTAGTGGAGCAAAATCATCTGCTTCACGTTCCATTTTTAATAATAACGTCAAAACAAATTTGGAAATATATTCTTCGATCAATCAGTGGCTGCTGGTCCTGGACATCCTTCGCAAATCAATCTCACCCAAGACTGATTTTTTATTATTATATTTGGCTGAAATGTAAATGAAAAATCAATGTTGCGAAGGAACCGGTGAAATGACGTCAAAGATGACGGCATTCGCATAAATAATTGGAATCACTAAGGAATTATGATTCAGAATTATTTTCATTTTTATGTGTATTTTTTTAGAGAAAAATATTATAAAAAATTATGAATCATGATTCAAAATCATGAACGAATATAGAAAATAAATATCCCCAAAAGGTATGTTTGGTAGATGGATCCCAATTCATGATTTTATATTCTAGCTCAGAATCAGTTTTTGTTTACAATGATTTTGAATCATGATTCAAAATTAATGTTTAGTTTAGATGATTCTGAATCATGAATCGGAATCTAATGTAATATTTAAACTAACTCAAATCATGATTCTAAAATCATCTCTCTCTTGATTCAAGGTAATTCAAACTCCTGATTTTAAATCATAATTTTAAAATCATGATTTAAACTCAAAATTATAAATTATGATTTTAATTTTAAATTATGATTAGAATCACTATAATTTAAATTATCGTACTAATCGAAGCCTAATGATAAGTAGCTAGAAGGAATAGTTTATAATCCAATGCATTTATATAACAAAAAAATAGTTTAAAATCCATGGACCACCGCACGTATATATTTAATCATGTAATTCAAAATAACAGGCTTACTAACTTCGTTTTAACGTAACTAAAGTGTTTATATATAGCAAAAACAATACAAACAAACATATATATATTATAAAAATAAGAAAATTTCAAGTTTAGCAATTATTTTTTTCAACTCTATTACTTATGCTATTATATAAAATATGTCATTATAAAAAATAATTTACACGTTACGAAAAGTGACCTGAAAAAATAGCATACAAATTATGCAGCTTATGAAAAGTAACCCTTTACAAATTATTATCAGTGGCATAAAATAAATTTTAAAATAATAATAGAAATAAAAAATGTCACCTCTTTGATGGTTTTTATGAAAATTTCTCGTCTTAGCTAAAAGTGAAACTGAACAAGTAGCTAGGAAAGAAATCTCAAGTGCTACTGAAGGTTGACCAGAAGGCCATTCATCTTGTGTCTTGGTACGTTTTCGATAAACGAACTTTTAAATAGGTTAAATGAGCCAAGAAAAGTATACATAATTCAACAACGAAATAAGTATGCAAAGATTCAAACAACAATCCTAAAATTCAATGTATTACTTTAGATCTGAGAGATACTTCTATACATTTATTATGACGTAAGCGTGTAAAGTTGTGGGAACCAACAACTTGGTAGCTACAATTTTTCAGATTCTAGCATCGCTAATAGTACTCTTTCAACTTTAATATTGACCATACTCCAAGTTATTCACATCAAAAGGGAGAAACGTATTACAATGTAAGATTTAAAATATTAACCATACTTCCAAGTTATTCACATCAGTAAACCAAACATTCCACATATGGATGGGGTGACTGGCTTTGTGGGGACCTTCATACTAGAGTAAATTGGCGGGAACGAAAATAGTCAGACCATCATCTGATTCTGCTGGCTTCATAGGAACTGAAGTTGGGGTCTGATATCTAGTGCTGCTGCAGATGGTCGATCTGCAAAATTATTAGCTTTCTGTCAGTATACATATAATTCCAAGTTTACTCCGAAGGAACCGAATTATATACAGATAAGAGAATAACAAAAAACAAATATGCAGACAAATATACCTTGAAGGAACGACGGAGTTCTACTGAGTTGTCATGCCCTTAATCGAACCGCCTATGTTCAGTTTGAGCCAATCTGAGGGTGGAGGAAGCCAAACAAGGGCCGGATTTTGGTTGTGCAAGGGTGGAGGAAGCCAATATACCTTGAAGATTGTGGAAGTTTGGTTGAACTCCTTCGAAAACCTTCCTGTGTCTCGTGAACCAAATAAGGTCAAAAGCAATTGAGGCAAAAATAAGGAAGTCCGCTTGAGCAGGAACCAAGTCTTGACCCTCCTCAATGCCGAGTTTTGAGGAAATTCCTCATGGAGTGAATCAGGAGATACTCAGTCCTAAGGCCCCACAAAAAAGTAAACCAAATAGGCTTCACAGCACGGCAGAGAAGGAACAGATGAACAGCAGTTTCCTCCTCGTCTTCACAGAAAGGGCAAGAATGAGGAGAGTCCATAAAGTGAGAGATTGCAGTCCGGACTGGTAAGATACCCAATAGAATTGCCACAGGAGAAGTTTGTGACGAGGAAGACTCTTCCTACTCCAAACTTTGTTCCATTTAACATCCACTGACGGTTGAGATATGAAACGAAATCTGGGGTGAAAGGCGTTGTCAAAGTCTTGTAAAGCCCTTGGCGATATTAGACATCAATGAGATTCAGTCCAATAGCCTTGTTTTTAACACGATCATTTTAACACCTTTTCATAGTTATGTAGAACAAATCAATGAATACAATAATAGAGTAAGAAACCACTCACATATGGTAATTTAGTAAGAAACCACTCACATATGGTAATTTATTAGTTAGCAAAAATTTCACCACAGAGATCTTAAGCATGCAAAAAACTAAACATCAACTGTTACAGCTAATCATTTACTCGCAATATCAACATGTCAACCATTTACTCCAAGTAGAAGATCCTCTAATCAAAAAAAAAAAAAAAAAAAAAAAAAAAAAAATCATAAAAAATCCAAGATTATTTCTCAAGAAATGAACATTATTAATTACCAAAAACACAAAGCAAAAGATCCGAATTACTTCCAATTAGCAAAGCAGTAAAAAAATTTCAAACTTTTGAGGATATGAGGCTAGATAAAAAACAGAAAGAGGAAAAATAAGAGGGGTGTTTAGAGAGAACCTCAGGGCCACCAAATTCGTGAACCCTTAATAGCTTTACCATGTCTACAAGTGGTGAATGGCGAAGAAGCTCGAAAATACTATTGCCATATAGGCAATATTTATATCTATATAAATACTAACTCCTTGAACACCTTTCCATAATGGACTCAAAATTTTCGTGGCTTCAAGAAAGAGTTGATTCAAACAATAAATCCTCTCGACAGTCAAATTTCACACAGCCACACAATTAATGATGATTCATCTAAATTGACAGACAGGGCTAGAAAATTACCTTTTCAACTTTTTGTCTTCCTAACAACATCCTTGTCCATTGTCTCCCAGAAGGCCCTCCTATAAATAATGTGCCAGTGGTAGCAGCTGCGAATATAACAAGTTCTTGCAGGGCTGTTTTGTGGATGGCTGCTGAAAATGGTTGTTTCTTGCTCCTCCATGTGACTAGATTCCCATAAACATAGGCACAATAACTAGTTGTTGATCTTCTATCCTTTACATCTCCTGCCCAGTCTGCATCTGAGTAGATCTCAATATCCTAGCTTCCAGTATTCCTGTATAGTATACCCTTTCCTGGAGTCATTTTTAAGTATCTGAAGATTCTATACACAGCTTCCATGTGTTCTTTTGTAGGATTGTGCATGTACTGACTCACTACACTAACTAGAAAGCCGATGTCCGGTCTTGTGTGAGAGAGGTAGATAAGCCGTCCTACGAGTCTTTGGTATCTCCCCCTATCAACTGGTGCAGACTCTATCATAGCTGTTATCTTCTTAGTTGGATCCATCGGTGTGTCAACTGGTTTACACCCCAGCATTCCTGTTTCCTTTAGCAGATCCAGGACATAATTTCTTTGAGAGACAAAAATTCCTTGCTTGGATCGAGCTACCTCCATTCCGAGAAAATATCTGAGATTGCCAAGATCTTTGATTTCAAATTCCTTGGCTAGAATTGCTTTCACTCTCACTAATTCCTCCTCAGTCACCTGTCAGAATGATGTCATCGACATATACAATTAAGACTGCCACTTTGTTTTCTGAGGAGAACTTCACGAACAGTGTATGATCTGCCTGACATTGAGTGAATCCATATCTCACAACTGACTTTGCAAACCTGTCAAACCATGCACGAGGAGATTGTTTGAGTCTATACAAAGACTTCTTGAGTTTGCACACTTTGTTGCTTTCCACGGTTACTTCCAGTCCTGGAGGTATTTCCATGTACACATCTTCTTCAAGGTCACCATTCAAAAATGCATTTTTTACATCTAGTTGATGTAGAGGCTAGTCCTTGTTTGCTGCAAGGGAAAGAAGGACTCTGATAGTGTTTAGTTTGGCCACCGGAGCAAAAGTTTCATGACAATCTATTCCATAAGACTGAGTGAACCCTTTAGCAACTAGTCGAGCTTTTAGTCTCTCAATACTACCATCAGCCTTGTGTTTGATAGTAAAAATCCACTTGCATCTGACGATCTTCTTATCTGGTGGAAGATCTGCCAACACCCATGTGTCATTTTTCTCCAATGCTTGGATTTCATCATTAACTGCCTTCCTCCATTCTGAGTGTTTGAGAGCCTCCTGAATAGAGTTGGGAACCTGCATACTATCAAGAGTAGACACAAAGGCCTTGTATGATGGTGATAGTTTCACATATGAGACAAATCGGCTAATAGGATGATTCACGCAAGTTATCACACCTTTCCTCAAGGCAATTGGAACATCTAAATTCTCCATAGCAGGTATTGTAACATCTAAATTCTCCTTACCCGAGTGAACTTGTGTAGGCATTGAATCCGGATCAGCTTCATGGTCTAGTATGAGAGGCATTGTGTGCTCTATCTCCTTTCCAGACTTCTTCCTCCTCGAGTAAACAATTACCTCGTTATTCGTTTCATCGTTTTGTTGAAGCTGAAGAGGTGGACTTGGACTGGGACTGTCTTGGACCTGGGATAGACTCGGTGTACTCAGTGTAGGAGTATGACTCTCAGATTGATTGGTAGAATCTGTTTGAGGAGTATGACCTGGTAACTAAATAAGGAAACAAACCCACTAAACTAGGAAAGTTTAAAAATAAAGATCTGGTAAGAATACCGGATTCTCCTCCTAATTTATACACAAAATATCAAGGATAATTCCTAGAAATCTTCCTTAATTGATTTGGAAATCTCAACATGAGAGACCAAACATGAGAGAATTTCAACTTTGGGATCTTGAATTTCAGCCCTCTCCATCTCTGTCCATACCAGGTCCTACTCCTCAAACAGATTCTACCAATCAATCTGAGAGTCATACTCCCACACTGAGTCTGCCGAGTCTATCCCAAGTCCAAGACAGTCCCAGTCCAAATCGTTCTAGTCCACCTCTTCAGCTTCAACAAAACGATGAAAAGAATAAAGAGGTAATTGTTTACTCCAGGAGGAAGAAGTCTAGTATGAGAGGCATTGTGTGCTCTATCTCCTTTCTAGACTTCTTCCTCCTGGAGTAAACAATTACCTCTTTATTCTTTTCATCGTTTTGTTGAAGCTGAAGAGTTGGACTAGAACGATTTGGACTGGGACTGTCTTGGACCTGGGATAGACTCGGTGGACTCAGTGTAGGAGTATGACTCTCGAATTGATTGGCAGAATCTGTTTGAGGAGTAGGACCTGGTATGGATAGAGATGGCGAGGGCTGAAATTCAAGATCCCAAAGCTGAAATTCTCTCATGTTCTCCCCCTAAATTACAAGTTTGAAAAAGAATGATTGGTGTTCAAAAAAGGTTACATCCATTGAGTTGTAGAACCTTTTGGTTGTGGGAGAGTAACACTTATACCCTTTTTTATGTGAGGAGTACCCGAGAAAGACACATTTTATGGATTTAGGGTCTAATTTCCCACGATGTTGAGAGTGTATATGAACAAAGGCAGAGCATCCAAATATCTTTGGAGCTAATGATGAGATGAATTTGGTGTGTGGGAAATGTTGAAGGACAACATTGCACAGAGCTTGGAACTTAAGGATTTTGGAAGGCATCCGATTAATGAGGTATGTGGCTGTGAGTATGGCTTCTCCCCAGAAATATTTTGGAATGTGAGTTGTGAACATGAGTGACCGAGCCACCTCTACTAGGTGCCTGTTCTTCCTGTCGGCAACCCCATTTTGCTGGGAGGTATCAACACAAGAACTTAAGTGGACAATTCCTTGGCTCATGAGATAGGTTCCAAGAATTGATTCAAAGTATTCTTTGGCACTGTCATTTTTAAGGATTTGAATCTTGGTTTGAAATTGTGTTTGCATCATAGAATTAAAATTCTGGAAAATTTGTCCAACTTCAGACTTTTCTTTTATAAAGAATATCCATGTTAAGCGAGTATGATCATCAACAAAAGACACAAACCACCTAGTTCCAGTGATATTTTTTACTCTTGAGGGGCCCCATACATCACTATGAATTATGGCAAAGGGGCGAGAAGGTTTGTATGAAGAGTTAGGATAGCTACTACGAGTGTGTTTCGCAAGTTAGCAAACTTCACAATTGAAAAACTTTGGACTATTATTGATAAACAATGATGGATACAAATTTCTGAGATACATGAAATTGGGATGACCAAGATGATAGTGCCATAACATAATTTCACTATCTTTATTGACACAAGTATTTAAACAGGACTGACTCTTGAATGATCCACCATTTTTATTCTAAGATTGCCTTCTTGAAGAAATATTATCCTTAAGGAGATAAAGCCCAAAACACTCCTCACCACTGCCAATCGTCTTCTCCGAATTCAATTCTTGAAATTCACAATAGTTTGGGAAAAATTTAATCACACAATTGAGATCACGAGTTAATTTACTCATTGAAATTAAATTGCAGTCCAAATTAGGAACATGAAGAACCGAATGAAGGGTTATATCCTTAATGACTTTCACTACTCCTGTTCCCTTAACTCTGGATGAAGAACCATCTGCTATGCGGACTTTATGGTTCTCAAAGTTTGGACTATACTCGTGAAATATAGAGGCATCTCCCGTCATAAGATCCGAGGCTCCTGAGTCAACAATCCAAGGATTTGCATGACATTTATTGACCGCAAAGGCATTTGAAAGATTACCTTTATGTGCTAACATACTAGAACCCGGGTTTTTATTGTTTGTTTGAGTCATGGCATTTTGGCTAAGCAGCTTCTGGAGTACCTCAAGTTGTTCCTTTGTGAAGGGACTATTTTTAGCCTGTGAAGCAGAAGTGGTGCAGTTTTCCTTGTCACTAGTAGTGGCAACAACATTGATTCTGCCTTCCCGATCATTGTTTGGTCGAGAAGGCTTCCAATCAGATGGTTTCCCGTGAATCTTCCAGCAAGTCTCCCTGATGTGTCCTGTTTTGCGGTAGTGATCACACCAAGGTCTTCCTTTTCTTTGCCCGTTGTCAGTAACACTATTTTGTGGTCCTCTAGCAGCCAAGGTAGATCCTTCAAGAGTTGGAGCAGAATTTTGAGAGCCTATCATCAGCTTTTTCCTGCTTTCCTCCCGACGAACCTCTGAAAAAGCCTCCTTTATACTTGGAAAAGGCTTTGTACCCATTATTCTTCCTCTGACCTCGTCCAGATTCTTGTTGAGGCCGAGAAGAAATTTGAAGGTCATTTTCTGCTCCACTATCTCCCGGTACAACTTTGTATCTTCACTACACTTCCACGGATGGACTTCAAACATATCGAGATGCAACCAATGACGAGTGAGAGTGTTGTAGTATTGTGTTACCGTGAGGTCTCCTTGACGTAGATCATGAAGTGCAGCTTCACTCTCAACAATTCCGAGATGTTTTCCGAGCTAGAGTAGGTTTCCCGCAATGCATCCCATATCTCCTTTGCAGTCCCGTATATGAGAAAATTTTCTCCTATTTCGTTATTCATAGAATTAATCAACCATGACATGATCATGTGGTTTTCTGTCTTCCATGTTATGTATTTAGGATCCCTTTTCTCTGGAATTGTAATCTCACTAGTGAGATATTCATCTTTGCTTTTACCACAAATAAACATCATCACTGATTGTGACCATTGTAGGTAATTGTGGCCATTGAGTTTGTGTCCGGTAATGAGAATTGACGAGTTCTTGGTCCTCCATGGGAATTGATTGTGGATGAAACTTCAGTGGTGGAACTGTCTGTCGAGGTTGAGGTAGACTTCTCAGTTGCCATGCCGTATTTAGTCATTCAGGGAAAAAAAAAACAGCGATGTGAAGTTTGGAGAAGAAAAAAGAGGAATGGATCGATCCCTAATCGTGAGAATGAGGGAACAAAATAAGAGAATAAGGCCAGTTGACTGGAAAAGAAGAGGCCTGCCGTGAGAGTGACTGTTAGAGGCGGCAAGGTTGAGGGAATTAATTTTCAGAGATACGAGCCTAGGGCTCTAATACCATGAAGGTTTTTAGGAAGAATGAATATCAATTCTTATTCCTTGAATCAGCTGGTACATATACATATATAAATAGTAAAGCTTTGACTATTCTTAGGTTGTAACTAAATAAGGAAACAAACTCATTTACCAATCCATCCCAAAAGTTTAAGCTATTAGGAGGTGAGTCAATAATAGTTTTTATACTTTAACACTCCCCCTCACGTGTGGGCTGGACAATGGGCAATCGTGTGGGTAAATTAATTGAAAAACCTAACACGTGAATATTTAAGCCCGAGATATATTAAAGACCCAAAACATGAGGATAATTTTAAATGGGGATAAAGAGTGCAATTACGGGGATTTGAACTCAGGACCTCCCGCTCTGATACCATGTTAGTTTACCAATCCATCCCAAAAGCTTAAGCTGTTAGAAGGTGGGCTAACAATAGTTTTTATACTTTAACAGTTATTGATTTGTTCTTTTTTGTTGTCCTTATCTTTCCTTTCGCTTGTTTCAGAGTCTGATGGTGATGCTGGTGGTGGAGCTTCTGACTGACAGATGTCGCCCTGATTTTAACATCCCTATTCGTTCCTTCGTGCTAGCATTAACCATGCACTGCAGGACATTGTCATTATTATCATTTAACACGTACGTGATGGTATTTAATACTAAAAAACTTTGTTGGTTCATCAGATACTTGTCATAATAGTGGCAACAGACGTTTTTGAATAATTGGTTTTGTTCTATTTTGATATGGTAAGTGTAGAAAGATAGGGATTTTCTGTTATGTTTTTAAATGTAAACTGATTATTAGGATTGGTTCTGGATATATTTAGGAGTAGTTATCAGTTTCTATATTTGTGGGATATTAGTTAGGGGAATAAAGATCAGATCCTAAGGCTGATATATTTATTTGTTTCACTACTGTACGCTCTCAATATAATCAAAAATTGTTTTCCCCTCAGTCATGCGTTTATGGTATCAGAGCTTAGGCTCTTCCTTGGAAATTTTTAATGGCTAAAGCAGCCATGACAGGGGCAAATAACTCCGTGTCCTCAGATGGCAGTACCTCAACAAATTCTACCATAACAGTGTATGGATTAGAGAATCCATCTCTTCAATTAACTGTTCACAAATTGAACGATAAGAATTATTTGGAATGGGCACAGTCGATTAAACTAATGATTGACGAAAAGGGGAAACTCGACCACCTAACTGGAGAAACGTTGAAACCAAAAGATGATGATCCAACCTAGAAGACATGGAGATCTGAGAACTCTTTGCTGATTGCGTGGCTCGTCAATTCCATGGAATCAGCCATTCGAAAGAAATTTTTATTTTTACCAACTGCAAAGGCAGTTTGGAAAGCTGTTCAGGAGACGTACTAAGTTGTGGAGAATTCATCTCAGATCTTTGAATTAAAGACAAAGCCGTGGCTGTCTAAGCAAGGCGATCGAGATGTGATGGAGTATTACAATGAGATGACGGCTTTGTGGCAGGAACTAGACTTGTGTTATGATGAGGAATGGGACTGTGCAAAGGACAGTGTGAGGTATTTGAAAAGATTGGAGAACGATAGAGTGTGTATGTTCTTGGCAAGATTAAACAAGAACCTAGATGAAGTTAGAGGCCATATTCTTGGCAAAAGACCCAAGCCAGCTCTCTGTGAAGTGTTTTCTGAAGTTCGAAGAGAGGAAACGCCGAGGAAGACGATGATGGGAGAAGGCAATCAGACACTGAAGCTTCTGCTCTAGCAGCAAGAAATAATCAGTCCACGCAACCTGGTGGACAAAGCAGAAGCCAAAACAGAAGGGGAGAAAAAGTATGGTGTGATCATTGCCATAAACCTCGACATACAAGAGACACATGCTGAGAGTTGCATGGAAAGCCACCAAACTAGAAACCAAAATCATTTGGGCAACCTAACCGTGACTCAAGAGCGTTTCAGGCAGGTATTGAGGAAAAAAGCACACTTGGAGGAACCTCAAAGACTCCTTCATTTAGTAAGGAACAATTAGAACTATACAAACTTTTACAATCTACACAACTCTCAAACAATGTGTCATCCTCTTGTTCTTTAGCCCAAAAAGGTAATTATCGTCAAGCTCTTGGCTTGAGTGTGTCCCTTATTTCAGATTATCCATGGATCATTGACTCGGGGGCAACTAATCACATGACAAGATGTTCTAAACTGTTTTCTTCCTATAGTCCGTGTGCAGGGAATCAAAAAATTAAAATAGCCGATGGTTCTCTTTCAGCCATCGCTGGGAAAGGATCAATAGCTATTTCGAAATCCCTTGTTCTCCATAATGTTCTTCATGTTCCTAATCTCTCGTGTAATTTTTTATCCATTAGTAAATTAACTTGTGACCTAAAATGTTGTGCTAAATCCCCCCCCAACTTATTGTGAATTTCAAAAAATAGACTCGGGGAGGATGATTGGCAGTGCTAAGGTGAATGGTGGACTCTATTACTTTGAAGATGGAAGTAACTCATGTGGACAAGCTCAGTTTTCTAGCCTTGAATCATTATCCATCTCAGTTTTCTAGTCATGGCACTTTAGGTTAGGCCATCCCAACTTTCAATATTTGAAGTACTTGTTTCCTAATTTATTTAGAAATAAAACTGCATTATCTTTTTAGTATGATATTTGTCAAATTGCTAAGCATCATCGTGCATCATTTCCTGCCCAGCCAAATAAACCCTTTGCACTTATTCATAGTGACATTTGGGGGCCATATAGGATCCCAACAATTTCTGGAAAAAAAATGGTTTCTAACTCTAATTGATGATCATACTCGTGTTTCTTGGGTTTATCTACTTAAAGGAAAATCAAAAACTGAACAAGATTTCAAAAAATTTTACAATATGGTGGAAACACAATTTCAAGAAAAAATTCAAGTCTTTAGGAGTGACAATGGAAGAGAATATTTTAGTAAAATTTTGGGGGCATATTTTTCTGGAAAAGGGGATTATTCATCACAGCTCTTCTACAGATACTCCACAACAAAATGGAGTGGCAGAACGAAAAAATAAACATCACCTACAAGTTGCTAGGTCCTTAATTTTTACAACTAAGGGTCCTAAATACCTATGGGGTGAAGCTATTCTTACTACCACCTATTTAATTGATAGAATGCCTTCCAAGAGTTTTGAATTTTAAAGCACCACTGAAAATGTTTAAAGAAATCTTCCCTACATCACGAATCGTCTCTGATTTACCACTTAAAAAGTATTCGAACGTGTAGCTTTTGTGCATGTACATAATCATAATCGTGATAAATTAGATCCTCGTGCATTAAAGTGTGTTTTTCTTGGTTATGCATCAACACAAAAAGGTTACCGCTGTTCCTAAAACAAAAAATTTTTTTGTCACCATGGATTTAACATTTTTCGAGTCTCAGCGTTTTTTCAATGCTCCTCTTCAGGGGGAGAATACCTATGAAGACTCACTGTTTGAAATTGAAAATGGTAGCAATGTTATCGAAAACGACAGCATCACTGTTACAATTGAACAGCCTGCCTTAGTGCTTAGCAATGAAGTTGTTACTAGAATAGATGATGAAAAAAAGCATAAATTATTTAGGCTTGTCTACTCGAGAAACAAAAAGATTCAAAGTAAAGATGACATTGGATCCTTGCAAGGTCGAGATTCCAATTCGAGTCTAGATCCTAATGTCATGGAGTCTTCATATCCGGGTAACACTTCTGAATTATCCACTTCTTCTAAAATTGTTGTGCTTGAAAACACACCCATTGCTCTTAGAAAAGGTGTTAGACAATGTACTCAACATCCTATTTCAAATCATGTGTCTTACAAAAATTTGTCACCTTCCTACTCTTTGTTTATTTCACATTTGTCAAGTGTGAATGTACCTGAGAATGTACAGAAAGCTCAAAGTGTTCCAGAATGGAAGAAGGCTGTTTTTAAGGAGATGGAGGCCCAAGAGAAGAATGGCACATGGGAGAAAGTAACCGATTCTAACACAGACTCACCGAAAAACAAGAAATCACAACTATTAAAGATCCAAGAAAAAGAAAAACACAAGAATTTGTGTGACCGAGGTTCGGAAATAATTCCTACATCCCCGTTGAGCTCTTCCTCAGAAAAGCTCTATTTACTATCAGAGAAAGTTATTACACCCTCTAATCTCTCAATACAAGAGCCCTAATTCAAATTACAACAAGAACCCTAATTTAGAGCAAACCCAGAGAAAATACTAAGCAACCCGTAAAGAATACCCAATGGAAGAACACCTAGTACAAAACCTCTCCCAGATTCTTTTCTATTATCCTTGCTTACTGTTTCTCTCACCAGAAAACCAAACGTTCTCCTTTCTCTCTCTAAACCCAGAAGTTCCCTCTCTAGAATTGTATATGTGCTCGGTGAAGTTCAAGTCCTCAAACTTATAACATAAAATAGATGATGGACCGACTAAACTCGAAAGTCTCCATTGCCTTTCCACGTGTCTTCATCTTAGGTGGGAACTAAGCTTTTAACCAAAACGACTTGTCACTTGGTGCAATTCCTTTCTCTGCTTTATGTTGTTTCCTGAGATTACTCCACAAAACTCCACCTTAATCTAAAAAAAAAAATGACATTGTAAAATATTTAGAACTTCTCTGAAGATGTCACTGCTCTGACTTGACTAGCTAACATCAAGTCTTACCAATGTTTAGTAAGCCTAGACACTTCTAGAACTTACCAACGTTGATCACCTTAGTTGCCATATATGATGGATTATCCTCTGTGTTGATTTTTTCCAATTGTACTACTCCCTCCTCCACCTTCTCTCTGATTAAGAGGTGTCTCACATCTATATGCTTGGTCTTCTCATGGTAGACTGAGTTTTTGCCTAAGTGAATTGCAGATTAACTGTCAGAATAGATCATAGCTGAACCCTTAAGAACTTTCAGCTCCTTCAATAATCCTTGTAGCCACATTGCTTCCTTGACTTCTTCAGTACCAGCAATATACTCAGCTTCTGTACTCGACAGTGCTACAACTGATTGAAGTTGAGACTTCCAGCTTATACAATTTCCATTTAAGATCATCATATAAGCTGAGGTTGATCTTCTGTCCCTGTCACCTGCAAAATCTGAGTCTACAAATCCTTCTAACACCAAATTGTCAAATTTCTTTTTATATATGAGACCATGATCAATTGATGTATTAACATACTTTAGCAACCACTTCATGGCAGACCAATGTTCAGGGCCTAGATTTGTCATATATTTACTTAATACACTAACTGCATAGGTCAAAACAGGCCTAGTGCAGATCATGGTGTACATTAAAGACCCCATTGCACTGGCATATAGGATCTTCGCCATTTCAAGTTTTTCTTCTTCTGTAGATGGAGACTGATCAACACAAAGTTTAAAATGACCAGCCAGTGGTACAGAAGTTTTCTTAAATTGATCCATATAGAATTTTTGTATCACCTTCTTGATAATTTTCTTAGGATAGATACAAAATTTTATGAAATTTGTCTCTTTTGATATCTATTCCCAAGATTTTCTTGTCTGACCCTAAATCTTTCATGTCAAACTTAGAACTTAACAAGTGTTTAACATCTTTAATGACTTTAGGATCACTGCTTGTAATAAGCATGTCGTCAACATATAGTAAAAGATATGCAAGGGATTTAGTATCAATCCCCTTAAAGTACAGGCAACAGTCATAGTGGCTCCTAACAAAACCTATTTTTATAACATATTGATCAAACCTTTTATACCATTGACGAGGGGATTGTTTGAGTTCGTATAATGACTTCTTCAAAATGCAGACTTGATTTTCTTTGCCCTTTTCTTCATAACCTGGTGGCTGATCTTGAAGGTCTCCATGAGGAAAGTTGTTTTGACGTCCATTTGTTCAAGCTCCCAATCTTCATGTGCCACCAGAGCCAAAATGGTTCTAATAGTCTTATATTTTGCCATAGGGGAGAAGATTTCTGTCTAGTCTACAGCCTCCACCTGTGTAAAACCTTTGGCAACCAGCCTTGCTTTGAATCTCTTAGGCTCCGTCAGGCTAATCCCTTCTTTAATCTTGTAGACCCACTTGCAATCTACAGGCTTATGCTTCTTTGGTTTATTTACCAAAATTCATGTATTATTCTACCTTAGAGATTTCATTTCTTCTTCCATTGCTTCTCTCCATTTACCAGCATTTAGACCTATCATTGCTTCATGGAAAGTCTTTGGCTCCTCAGTAACTAACTCTTTCGTTACATTTAAGGCGAATGCTATTAAATTTCCTCCATCATAGCGTTGAGGAGGTCTAACATTTCTTATATGTCTGTCCCGTGTTAACTGGTAGCCCTCCAAATCATTCGGTGCTGTTTCCTCGGATTGTGTATCGGTCATTGAGGTTTTAGAGTTTCTATTTAAAACATCCTGAGCAGGCTGCTGTTGTTCATCCCCTACTGCATTTAAGGTGAATGCTATTAAATTTCCTCTATCATAGCGTTTAGGAGGTCTAACATTTCTTATGTGTATCTCGTGTAAACCGGTAGCCCTCCAAATCATTCAGTGTTGTTTCCTTGGATTGTGTATCGATCATTGGGGTTATAGAGTTTCTGTTTAAAACAACCTGAGCAGGCTGCTGTTGTTGTTCATCCCCTGTTTCTTCTTGATGTAGGGTACCTTTTGGCCCAGTATTGTTCTCCACCTCAAATTGAAGTTGCTGGATTTGATCTCTACTTGTACCTATATCAAGAAAGGGAAAAACAACATCTTTTTCTTCTTTTAAACAGGGCATATGATATTCATTAAAAACAACATCCCTACTTATTACTATTCTATACCTAGGACTATTCCTCACCATAACCTATATTCTTTAACACCTTCAGGATATCCTAAGAAAATACATTTTATTGATCTAGGGCCTAATTTTTCCTATTTTAGGTGTGCATAGGCAGCACACCCAAAAATCTTCAATTTTGACAAATTTAGAGGTTTACCAGTCCAACACTCCTCGGGTGTCTTTAAACCAATTGGTTTACAAAAACATATGTTTATTAGATAACAAGCTGTTGTAACATCACCCCATAAATGTTTGTTTAGACCAGCAGTGAATAGCATACACCTCTTTCCATTCAAGTTCCATTCATTCTTTTAGCTATCCCATTTTGTTGGGGTGTTTTTCTCACAGTCCTATCTCTTAAAATTCCCTGATCATGACAAAATCTAGTGAAGGTTTCATGGCAAAATTCCATGCCATTATCAATCCTAAGAGCTTTAATTTTCTTATTAGCCTGATTTTCAATTAATGTTTTCCAATGCTTAAACTTCTCAAAACATTCTTCTTTAGTTTTAAGCAAGTGAATCCAAACCTTTCTAGAGTGATCATCCACAATAGAAAGAAAGTACATGTGCCCACCCACGGTTGAGTAAAAATATTTATTAATATTAAAATAATATTTCACACACAACATAATTTCACATATACTAGGATTTAATTAAATATAGGAGTTTATTATTTTTAGTTCGGTTCATTCAAGATTATAAGAATAACCTCTTAATTAAAATCCCTTGATTAAAAAGACCTTTTGATTCCAATTAAAACAGTAAAATCTATTTTTTGTGAATTTAGAAAATTTAGGTTGATTTAAAATTGTGGCTGAACTTGATGAATTTAGCCGAGTTGCCTACATACCCCATTAGGGGATCAAGCCACTTGAGTTCGAATTTTGGGTTTAAAAATTTTGGATAATTCATCGGTGTATGACCTTATAAGGAATTTACGTACTTTGAAATTTCATTTAGTTTTGTTTTGATTTTGTCTTTTATGAGGATTTCAAGATTGAATTTGATCTTGAAACTGCACTTAAATTTTAGATTGCCTACGCATCCGATAGGGAATTAAATCAATCGTAGTTCTTGAATTTGAATTTGGATTTTGGAGAATTTCCCGATATATGACCATAGGAGGAACTCAAAGATATTTTTAAATTCAATTTGGAATTTTACTTTAGAATTAGAATTTGAAAGTTATATTTGCATAATTTCCCGATATATGAGCTTATGAGGAATTAAAAGGATCCTTTTTGAATTTAGCGCTGAGAGAGATTTTTTTTTTGAATTTGAGATTTGAAAATTGTATTTCATCACCATATGGTTTTATGAGACAATGAACTCATCTTTTTCAACTAAGAGGCAATAAAGGGGCTCAATTTGTGCACAATCTGAGATTAATTTTTAACTTTCATATCTAAACTGATTGATATACATCCTTTTTTTTCGCGCTCAGTTTAGTTTCAAAGGAAATTTGAATTTCCCCATCCTCATCCGTTCTACATGTTTCCCCTCTTTATATATATATATATATATATATATATACACACACACACATAAAACATTGCATTGCAAACGTCACATCACAGTAACTGCAAACATCCGTAAACTTTTAGTTTATATATATATGCGCTTTGTGAAGATATTGAGAAAGACTAAAGATGCGGGTTTACTTGGTTTTTTTTTTAATCTTCCTTCTTTGATTGCTTCTTGACGGGTATAGTGTGATTCATATAATATTTTCATATAGACATATGCACATAATTTCCCATACGCCAATCCTTAAAGTGTAATTCGTTTGAGTTTTCCATTCGAGTTGCACTCAAAACAATCGTACCAAATTATTTGGGAAACTTTTAATCCATGTTTTTATTGAAATCACATTTAACTTATATAGATCTCTAAAAAAAATTCAAGACTTAGTGATAATCATAAGATTGTGATAAGAATGAGAAATCACACACTATGACTGCATTAAGAATTTCCAAATAGTATTATAAATAAGAAATCTTCAAGGAATAAATCACAATATCACACTTTAAAGTGTATATAGGACTTGATTTAAATGTACTGTATCTGTTTAATAACATAGAAAATTAAAACTATTAATGTAGAAGAAGACCAAAATATCAAAATATATATTTACCTTTTTGTTTTAAAATACCACAATACACTTCTGAAGATGTATATTTTTTCCTCACGTCACTGTCACCTACACCGCACCTTTTTTTTTCTTTCTTCTCACGTTTCCACACACACACATGCATCCTCTTTTTTCTTTCACTTCTCATGTTTCCCCACACACCTGCACACCTTTTTTGTTTGTTATTTTCTCACGTCTCTTCTGCACACACACACAAAGTCTTCAGAAAAGCTTTCCCTCTAGTCTTTTTTTTTTCTTTCTTTTGCACCCGCTTACATTATATAAGAGAATTCCACGTTTTGCACCACGTTCTGCACCTTCTTTTATACCACTACTCCACGTTTTAAAACGTGCATTTTTTTAATCCCCCTTCCTTTCTTTTTTTTATTATTATTTTTTTTGGACCAGCACAAAATTTAATTTTCTCTCGATTTTTTTAAAGTCAATTTGTGATTCATCATTTTTTTATCACAAATAAATGCCCCCTCAAGCGTGTGCGTGTCATTGATGAACACATGCGGCGCTTGAGTTCGTTTTTTTTAACTCTCTTTTTGTTACTATTATTTTTTTCAGTTGCCGATGGATATTTATTGGGAGATTTGTTCGGAGAGGGCGCCAGAGAATCGTGGGGGAGAGGTTGATTTTAGTCCAAAATATCGTCATTCAGTATCGTTAAATGAAATCACTGCCTCTACGAATTCGAAACACCGGGCTATTTTGACCACCACTTGTAAGGTACCTTATAGAGATTTGAGACACAAATTCTCAATTGAGACCAAAGCTGTTCAACATCTTCAACATTGTCCTATTTTTAATGGAAAATTTCTTAAGGAAATTAACAACGATGATGCTGGGGACTGCAGATTTGTGGCGACAAATGAATTCTACCTAGAGCTTTTTTATAATTTGAAAGACAAGAAAATATCAGGAAAATTCAATTTTCGTGGTCGAGCTTGCTTTCAATTTTCTCTAATGGAATGGACAGAGCACATTTTAATACATAACCGCACTATTTTACGTAGTGCAAACATTTATGGAGCGATTGATGTTTCTAGGTTCCCCTATGCACTTAATACTAACATATAAAGAGCCTTTGTTAACTATGGGGGCCACAAACTAATACTTTCCATCACAATGGTGGTGAAATGGGAATCTCTTTATATAATTTAAAAAGAATTGGAGGTTTAACCATTATCGGAATTCCTTATGAATAATTTATTCCGCCTAATGCTCGATTACTGAATCCTTCCTTGTATTCTCCCACTGTTGCTGAGCTTTTGAGGACTCATTCCAAAATTTGTAAATTTTTAAATGTTACAAAAGTATTTTGGGGAGAATGGATTGAGGACCAGAAGAATCATGCATACAACATGCCTTTGATCGTGTGATTGGTCCCTTATATGGTACCATTGCATTTCTTTCCACTTCATCGTTAACAGTAAGCTCCGTCGTTAAGCAATTCTTAGTCATAATGTTCAATCTTTCGTCATCTCACTCTTAGTTTTGATCGTTGAATAATGGCCCAAGATTCACTTGTGGCATACTATACCAAATTAACGAACAAATCTATTAAGAGAATATGCTTCGAGGTATAAATCGTTTCCCACTCTTACAGGTAATATGGAGGATCGTAAGGAAATAAGAAGCTCAAAGATGTCGTCAGATAAACCATTATCGTTTAAGTAAAGAGTATCTTCTCTCTCAAGGAAAGAAAATGGACGACGACGCACAGTCCTTGCCCTTAAAAGTACTTCTAGCTACATTTAAACTTTGCTTATCAACTGGACGTCCGGCCACCCTACGCATCTGAAGAAAATCGTCAACAACATCCCAACTTGAATAAAGTACTCAATGCATGGTAGATATAACCTTAAACAGAAGGTGCAAGCAACACTTTCTTTCCTTACACCATCAAAGTGGCCATGCAGAAAGTCTCAGGCCTAATGTAACTATTTTGATAGGAAAAAACAAACCAGCTCAGCTTTAGATAGGAAAGCTGCAAGCATGCACTCTTCTTAAACATCCAAACACAAGGTCTTAAGAGAATGCCTTTCTTTCAAAAAACTTTTCCCTTTATAAGGTGTTTGTCTGGGTTTAGTTGAAAGCCCACTTGGGAACCCATGAAGAAGTGTATTCCCACGATAAAAATACTCAATCCATTCTCCCCAAGATACCTTTATAACATTTAAAAATTTGCAAATTTTGAAATGAGTCCTCAAAAGCTCAACAACAGTGGGAGAATACAAGGAATGATTCAATAATCGAGCATTAGGCGGAATAAATTTTTCATAAGGAATTCTGAGAATGGTTAAACCTCCAATTCTTTTCAAATTTTATAAAGAGATTCTCATTTTACCACCATTACGATAGAAAGTATTAGTTTGTGACCCTCATAGTTCAACAAAGACTCTCCATACATTAACATTAAGTGCATAAGGGAACTTAGAAACATCAACCACTCCATAAATGTTTGCACTACGTAAAATAATGCGGTTATGTATTAAAATGTGCTCTGTCCATTCTATTAGAGAAAGCTGGAAGCAAGCTCGACCACAAAAATTGAATTTTCCTGACATTTTCTTGTCTTTCAAATTGTAAAAAAGTCATGGGTAGAATTCATTTGTCGCCACAAATCAGCAGTCCCCATCATCATCGTTGTTAATTTCCCCAAGAAATTTCCCATTAAAGATAGGACCATGTTGTTGAAGATGTTGAACAGCTTTAGTCTCATTTGAGAATTTATATCTCAAATCTCTACAAGGTATCTCACAAGTGGTGGTCAAAATAGCCCGGTGTTTCGAGTCCGTAGAGACAATGATTTCATTTAATAATATTAAACAACGATATTTTGGAACAAAATCAATCTCTCCACCACAATTGTCTAGCACCCTCTCTAAACAAATCTCCCCATAAACATTCATCGGCAACAGAAAAAAATAATAACAAAAAGGGAGTTAAAAAAAAAACGAACTCAAACGCCACTCGTGTCCATCGATGACACGCACATGCTTGAGGTGGCATATGTTCGCGGTAAAAAAATGACGAATTACAAATGGGCCTTAAAAAAATTAAGAGAGAATAAAATTTTGTGCTGGCCTAAAAAAATAATAATAAAAAAAGAAGAGAGATTAAAAAATGCACGTTTTAAAACGTGGAGTAGTGGTAAAAAAGAGGGTACAAAACGTGGTGCAAAATGTGAAATTCACTTATATAAAGAAAGCTAGTGCAGAAGAAAGAAAAAAAAAGACTGGAGGAAAAACTTTTCTAAAGACTTTGTGTGTGTGCAGAAGAGTGTGCAGAAGAGACATGAGAAAAAAATAAAAATAAAAATAAAAAAGGTGTGCAGGTGTGTGGGGAAAAGTGAGAAGTGAAAGAAAAAAGAGGGTGCAGGTGTGTGGAAACGTGATAAGAAAGAAAAAAAATAAAAAAAAAAGGTGCGGTGCAGGTGATAGTGACGTGAGGGAAAAATATACATCTTCAGAAGTGTATTGTGGTATTTCAAAACAAGAAGGTAAATACATATTTTGATATTTTGGTCTTCTTCTACACTGACAGTTTTAATTTTCTGTGTTATTAAACATATATAGTACATTTAAATCAAGTCCTACTATATACACTTTAAACTGTGGGATTGTGATTTATTCCTTGAAAATTTCTTATTTGTAATACTCTTAATAAATTCCTAATACACTCATAGTGTGTGATTTCTCGTTCTTATCCTATGATTATCACTAAGACTTGAATTTCTTTTTAGAGATTTATATAAATTAAATGTGATTTCAAAAAAATCAAGGATTAAAAATTTTCCAAATTATTCGATATGATTGTTTTTTGAGTGCAATTTGAGTGAAAAACTCATACGAATTACACTTTAAGGATCGACATATGGGAAATTATGTGCATATGATCTATGTGAAAATATTCATATGAATTGCACTATACCCCCAAGAAGCCATCAAAGAAGATTAAAAAAAAAGTTAGTAAACCCGCACCTTTAGTCTTTCTCAATATCTTCACAACGTGTATATATATATATATATATATAAACTAAGGCCTCGTTCACTTCGCGGATTCGAATTTTCAACTCGAGCTGAGATGTAACATTTTTTAAGAGCTTTTCACTGTAGCAGATAAAGTTAGATGTGACATTTTCTGAGAGCTTTTTACGTAGAAACTTAAAACTAAAAACTCAAATTAGTGAGATGAACGAGGCCTAAAAATTCACGGATGTTTGCAGTTGCTGTGATGTGACGTTTACAATACAATGGCTCATATATGCTCCGAACCAAAAGGGGTTTAAGTGTTATGACATAAGATCCAAAAAAATGTTTATCACAATAGATGTCACTTTCTTTGAGTCTCAACCATTTTTGGCTCTCATCTTCAGGGGGAGAAAAGAAGTGAAGATTCGAACTTTGAAATAGAAACTAAAATTGATCAATCCGTCACAACAAAGAGCCCAAATTTCCCAAATGTCCTAATAAATACAGAGTTGAGTGATTTAGGTAATGGAAATTTAAATCCTGAGTCTATAGTGTCATCTCATAACATTAATAAAGATGTCAATAGGGAACAAAACAGGAACAAAAAAACTGTTGGTTTACAAGAGGAAGAACCGGAAGCAAGGAATAGAGATTGAAATTATCAAACACTGCCAAGAGCCTGAACCACAAATCAGTCTGGATCCTGCACTATAGAACATTCCCGATTCTGATCCAAGTAATCCTCACAGAGTACCTATCCACACAAACTTGCCCAATCTTGAATCTGAGCCTTGTATGCCTGAGTTTGATCTTCCCATTGCTAAACGCAAAGGGGTTAGAAGTTGTGTAAGATATCCCATGTCGAGCTTTGTGTCTTACAAAAACCTGTCACCTGTTTTTTCTGCCTTTACCTCACAATTGTCTAGTGTGGAGACTCCAATGAATGTGCAGGATGCTTTAAAGGTTCCTGAATGAAAGGAAGCTGATCTTGAGGAAATGAAGGCCCTTGAAAATAATAGAACTTGGGAAGTGACAGAACTGCCGAAGGAAAAGAAGATTGTTGGCTACAAATAGGTGTTCACAACGAAATACAGATCAGATGGATCTCTAGAGAGAAATAAGGCTCGTCTAGTAGCCAAACGATTTACTCAAACATATGGGATTGACTACCTTGAAACCTTTGCACCAGTGGCAAAGCTCAATACTATCAGGGTACTCCTAACACTTGCAGCCAACTTAGATTGGTCACTATAGCGACTTAATGTGAAGAATGCTTTCCTTAATGGCAATCTGGATGAAAAAGTCTACATAGACCCACTTCCAGGGTTTGAGGAAAAATATGGAAACAGGGTTTGCAGGCTGAAAAAGTCTCTATATGGTCTAAAGCAATCTCCAAGAGCATAGTTCGAGAGATTTACTCAATTTGTGAAGATACAAGGATATGACCAGAGGCAAGCAGATCACACGATGTTCACAAGACACTCCAATGGGAAAATATCTATTCTTAGAGTATATGTTGATGACATCATTCTTACTAGGGATGAAACTGCTGAGATGAATCGCCTAAAGCAGAGTCTGGCTTCTGAATTCGAGATTAAAGACCTAGGCTCACTGAAATACTTTCTTGGTATGGAAGTGGCTAGGTCAAGAAAGGGGATTGCAGTTTCACAAAGGAAGTATGTGATTGATCTTCTTGAAGATACTGGGATGAGTGGATGTCGTCCTTTAGAAACACCAATTGGGAAGCTAATCTACTTATCACATACTCAACTAGACATAGCATTCGCTATTAGCCTAGTGAGCCAGTTCATGCACTCTCCTCATGAAGAACATCTAGAAGCAGCCTACTGCATTCTAAGATACTTAAAGAGTTCACCAGGAAAATGGTTGTTTTTTGAGAAGAATGAACAACGAAGTATTGAAGCTTATACAGATGCAAATTGGGCGGGGTCTACTTCACATAGAAGGTCCACATCTGGCTACTGCACGTTTGTATGGGGAAACTTAGTAATATCGAGGAGCAAAAAACAAAACGTAGTGGCCCGAAGCAGTGCAGAAGCAGAATACAGATCAATGGCACAAGGGGTCTATGAGATGATATGGCTCAAGCAGATTTTGGAGGAACTAAGAAGACATGTGATCATGCCTATGAAGCTGTATTGCGACAACAAAGTAGCGATCAGCATCACCTACAATCCAGTCCAACATGACAAAACAAAACATGTTGAGATCGACCGGCATTTTATAAAAGAAAAGATTGAAGCTGGACTCATCTGCATGCCATTTGTTCCAACCTCGCAACAAGTGGCTAATGTTCTTCTTACTAAAGGATTATTTAGACCAAACTTCGAGTTTCTCATTAACAAGTTGGGCATGATAGATATATATGTACCAACTTGAGGAGGAGTGTAGAAATCAGGAAAGTAGGCTAAAGTTATGGACTGGATATGCATCAATCCGGTTAATGGGGGCTTAGAGATAAATTAGGAAAATAGTTTATCTTTTCAATTTTAAAGAGATTCCTTAAGATAATGATCTCATTCATTCAAGGGATTTAGTTTCCTTTTTCCGTGGGATATACTTTCCCATTCCTATAGGATAGTTTTCCTATAAATATTGTAACCCTTGTACAGGAATTAAACAATGAAATATACTTTCTTTTCTGCCCTAAAACCTACCGAACCTATACCAACCACTGAGCATGAATGTTATTGCCCATTAGAACCTTTCCGCCACTTATGTTTTTGTACTCTGTGAACCACTCCCTCTTGGGACACATATGATATGTGCACCCAAAATCAAGTATCCATACCTCATCATTCTGATTTACTCCTACTGCCAACATTTTAGAACTCTCATAACCTCCATTTTCAGTTGCCACAGCCGCATCTGCATTGTCTAACTTCTTTTCTGCAAGCTTCTTCTTGTACTCCTTACAGCATCTCTTAATACGTCCAGGTTTGTTACAGAAGAAACACTTCCTCTGTCCATTCCTAGATTTTGATCTAGAGTTGCGTCGGTTCTTGGATCGATCTTGGTCCCTCTTCTAAGGCCTTCCTCTTGAGAACAGACATTCATCTCCTCTCTGACTCAGCTTATTCTTGATTTCCAATTCACGAGATCTTAACGCCGACAATACATCATCAAGAGTTAAACTCCCTCTGCCATACTTAATGGCATTCTTTACATCCTTATATAACTCGGGCAAAGAGATAAGCAAGATTATGGTTTGACTTTCTTCTTCTACCTTTTCTCTGATATTGGCTAAATCAATGACGATCTTGTTGAACACGTCAAGATTCTTTTCTAGACTTTTCTCAGGATCCATTCTAAAATTGAATAAACTTTCTTTCAAGTAAATCTTGTTTGTCAAAGACTTCGTCATGTAAAGTTGTTCCAATTTTAGCCATACCTTAGCCGCCATGTCTTCTTCATTTACTTGCTGCAGAACGTTGTCAGAAAGGTACAACATGATTGTTGAATACGCCGTTTCTTGCATCTCGGCCTTCTCTTCTTCAGACACCGACAAATCCTTCATGTCGCCTAGAGCTTTTGCCACCTTTTGTTGCACGAGAATGACCCTTAGTTTTTTTCTCCAAAGGCCAAAATCCCTTGTTCCATCAAACTTTTCAAGCTCAAACCTCGCAATCCCCACGAGTTCCGATTTCCTAGAAATTTTGATAAAGATTATCAAAACCCTAGTGTGAGTCCACTGGAATTCTTGAAATTCATCGATGAACCTTTTGGCACTGATACCACTGTCAGACCGATTCTAACACAAACTCACTAAAAAACAAGAAATCACAAATATTAAAGATCTAGGAAAAACAAGAACACAAGAATTTGTTTGACCGAGGTTCAAAATAATTCCTACATCCCCGTTGAGCTCTTCCTCAGAAAAGCTCTATTTACTATCAGAGAAAGTTATTACACCCTCTAATCTCTCAATACAGGAAGAGCCCCAATTCAAATTACAACAAGAACCCTAATTTTGTGCAAACCCGGAGAAAATACTAAGCAACCCGAAAAGAATACCCAGTGGAAGAACACCTAGTACAAAATCTCTCCCAAATTCTTTTCTATTATCCTTGCTTACTATTTCTCTCACCAGAAAACCAAAAGTTCTCCTTTCTCTCTCTAAACCCAGAAGTTCTCTCTCTAGAATTGTATATGTGCTCGGTGAAGTTTCAAGTCCTCAAACTTATAACATAAAATATATGATGGACCGACTAAACTTGGAAGTCTCCATTGCCTTTCCACGTGTCTTCATCTTAGGTGGGAACTAAGCTTTTAACCAAAACGACTTGTCACTTGGTGCAATTCCTTTCTCTGCTTTATGTCGTTTCCTGAGATTACTCCACATGTTAGACAATGTACTCAACATCCTATTTCAAATCATGTGTCGTACAAAAATTTGTCACCTTCCTACTCTTTGTTTATTTTACATTTGTCAAGTGTGGATGTACCTAAGAATGTACATAAAGCTCTAAGTGGAGGCTGTTTTTGAGGAGATGGGAGGCCCTAGAGAAGAATGGTAGATGGGAGATAGTGAGTTTGCCTGAAGGAAGACACCGGTGGATTCCAAATGGGTCTTTATTGTGAAGTTTAATTCAGATGGGACTGTGGAACGTTACAAGGCGAGATTGGTGGCTAAGGGGTTTACACAAACCTATGGGATTGACTATCAGGAGACATTTGCTCCTATTGCAAAGCTAAACATAGTTCGGGTCCTACTCTCTGTAGCTACAAATTTAGATTGGCCTCTAGACCAATTAGATGTTAAGAATGCATTTCTTAACGGGGAGTTAGAAGAAGAAGTGTTTATGGATGCTCCACCGGGTTTTGAAGAGGGCTTTCGAAGAAAAGTCTGTAAACTCAGGAGGTCCCTATATGGCTTAAAATAATCTCCAAGGGTGTGGTTTGAGAGATTCACCAAATTTGTTAAGCAACAAGGCTAGACTCGGGGACAAATAGATCACACTATTTTCATGAAGCACACTAGTGGTGGTAAAATAGCAATTTTAATTGTCTATGTAGATGATGTAATTCTTACTGGTAGCAATGAGACAGAAATTACCAAGTTGAAGAAATGCCTTGCAGCAGAATTTGAAATGAAGGATTTGGGACCCTTACAGTATTTTCTGGGAATGGAAGTTGCTAGATCGAAGAAGGGGATTTGTGTGTCTCAAAGGAAGTATATTTTGGACCTACTTGAAGAAACTGGGATGAGTGGATGCAGACCAAGTGACACACCTATGGGATCGATGAGTTGAATTTGTGTTTACATTTGCGTTCTCCCGACTCATTATTTTGTGAGTTTTTAGGTGTTTTTAGGAGTTATTTATGTGTTTTCAATTTACTTTGTAGGTTTGTTTCAGTTGGAGTCCATTGGTGATTTTTGGGAATTCTTTTGAGCAAAATTGAAGGATGGGCGCTAAGGCTTTGAAAAGGGGCACCTAGGCTTCAAAGATAGAGGAAAATCAAGTTTTCCAGTACAACAAACCCGAGAGCAAAGCGCCTAGGCGCCATAAAGTGGAGCCATGACGCCAAAATCAAGTTCTCCAGTACAACAAACCCGAGAGCAAAGCGCTTAGGCGCCATAAAGTGGAGCCATGGCGCCAAAATCAAGTTCTCCAATACAGCAAACCCGAGAGCAAAGCGCCTAGGCGCCATCAAATGGAGCCATGGCGCTACGGAGAAGAATCACAAATTTGCCGGAGCGCTATGGCGCCCAGGAACAGAGCCACGGCGCCAGTTCGGGATTTTCATGTTTTAATCTCTAAATAATTACCAAAAGTGTCATTACGACTCCGAACCTATAAATAGGACTTTTTAGACTCAATTAGGGCATGCTGGGACTTAGAAAAGAGAGAGGAAAACTTTTCTACTGCAGAGGAGAAGACGAATCAACCGGAAACGGAATTCTACTTCAATTCATCAAAATAGTTTTTCCTTCTTCTCTTCTTATGTTTAAGAATATTGTTAAGATGTTTTCTATTTTCATTATGTTCTAAGTTTCCTATTCTAGGGCTACGATGTAGCCGGATCATGATGTTTTGAATTATGTTATCATATCAATCGAAGAATTATTCATCCTAGTTGAGTTTTCATCACTGTTCTTAATGCTTCTAATTAATTGGCCACTAATTGGATGATTAGTTAATTCATAATGAAACCGGAAGGAGATTTATGTTTTTCGTTCATTGTGTTGAATTCCATTGATTGCATGTAAGATAGGGATATACTTGCATGGTTGGTGTGGTTGCTACATGGAAATTCATAAAACTTAATAACTCTTTAATTGTTTGAAATTCACATAGGAATATAGTGAGTTAGCAATTAAGGGGATTTTTGATGTAACTCGGAAGGGAGCATCAATTACTTTAGGGATTTTCGACTGTCAATTAAGGGGAATAATTTAAGATTGATTAGATAGATAATTCAAGGCAGAATGGTTTGGTGAAATCGGAAACCCTAGAGCTTGTTAATATTGAATTTTGATAATTACTTAAATTGTTAATTAGATTGTTCAGTTTTATTTTATATAAAAATTCTCACTTGTTTGTTTCTTTCAAATAAAGTTAGTATTGATACAATTTCGGTAATTAATATTATTCAGTCCTCGTGGGACGATACTCGTTTCTACGAACTTTACTACTTGATACGATAACGTGCACTTGCGTTGCGAAAATTCGTAACAAGTTTTTGGCGCCGTTGCCGGGGACTGATTCAAATATTAATATCGATACTAAGAATTATAACTTTACTTTGGAATTATTTTCTTTTATTTACACTAGTTTGTGTCTTCTTTCTTCAGGCGTTTTCTTAGGTGTATGAGACGATCTGGAAGTTCTAATTTGATTCCTTTCGATTCGGAGATCGAGCGTACTTGTCGAAAGAATAGAAAGGACAAAAGAGAAGCTATCAGACAGTTGCAAGAAACCATGGACGACGCTGGAAGAGTAGAAAATGACGCTAATCAACAAGGAGCTAGAGACAATCAGCAACAAGCTGTAAACAATCAGGCATTACGTGACTATGGAATGCCCGTTGTTAATGAGGCACTTTCAGGTATAAGGCGGCCTGCAGTTCAAGCCAACAACTTTGAGATTAAGCCGGTTATTATCCATATGGTGCAATCTAGCCAATTTGGTGGGCTCCTCAATGATGACCCTAATGCCCACATTGTTAGCTTCCTTGAAATCTGCGACACTTTTAAGAACAATGGTGTTTCTGATGATGCCATTAGACTGAGATTGTTCCCGTTTTCACTTCGAGACAAGGCGAAAAGTTGGCTAAACTCTCTTCCGCCGGGAACCATTACTACTTGGGATGCTTTGGCCCAAAAGTTTCTAGAAAGTTCTTTCCTCCTGCAAAAACAGCCAAGATGCGGAATGCCATTACCACCTTTACTCAACATGACATGGAATCGCTTTATGAGGCATGGGAAAGGTACAAGGAAATGTTGAGAAAATGCCCACACCATGGATTACCTGATTGGCTTCAAGTGCACACTTTTTACAATGGGTTGTGTGAAACAACTAGAACTCTTGTGGATGCAGCAACGGGTGGAACTTTCATGAGCAAGACACATGAAGAGGCCTATGAACTCTTAGAAGATATGGCTGCTAATGCATATCAGTGGCCAGTGGAACGTTCAACCCCAAAAAGAGCATTCGGAATCCATGAAGTTGACGCTCTCTCCGCACTCACTGCTCAAGTAGCCACATTATCTAAGCAGTTGGGTTCACTAACTGCAAATTCCATACACACTGCACCAGAGGTATGTGAGCTATGTAGTGGAGACCATGCAAGTAATGAATGTTCAGTTGGCAACTCATTTGCTCTTCATCAATCTGAGCAAGCTCACTTTGTTGGAAATTTCAAGCGGCAGCAGAATAGTCCTTTCTCCAGCACATAATCCAGAATGGCGAAATCACCCGAATTTTTCATGGAAGAATAACCAAAATTGTGATAAAGCCAGCTCCTGTTTTTCAACCTCAACAGCCTAAGGTGTCACTAGAAGATGCTCTTACTCAACTTTCTTTTAACACAAGTCAGTTTATGACAAGAACTGATGCTACACTTCAAAGACAAGAGACTGTTATTCAAAATCAAGGTGCGTCTATCAGAAACTTGGAGGTCCAGATTGGTCAACTTTCAAGCATGCTCACAACACGTCCTCAAGGCTCTCTACCAAGCAACACAGAGACTAATCCAAAGGAGCATGTTAAAGCCATAACTCTTCGAAGTGGCAAGGAGTTAAGCGATCCTGTCGGAGTAGAAGTTGTTGATGAACCAACAAAAGAAAAAGAGTTGCCTAATCAAACTGAGAAGGAGCCTCTAAAAGAAGTTGTGAAGCCAAAGTCAAAGCTTTTCCCCGACAATCCTCCACCACACAAGCCACCGATTCCATATCCACAACGGTTTCAGAAGCAAAAGTTAGATAAGCAATTTTCTAAATTTCTTGATGTGTTTAAGAAATTGCATATTAACATTCCATTTGCGGATGCTCTGGAACAAATGCCCAGCTACGTGAAGTTTATGAAAGAAATCCTTTCCAACAAAA
Source organism: Morus indica (assembly GCA_029231665.1). Classification (NCBI taxonomy): domain Eukaryota; kingdom Viridiplantae; phylum Streptophyta; class Magnoliopsida; order Rosales; family Moraceae; genus Morus; species Morus indica. The sequence goes on along the minus strand of JACAGA010000070.1, from coordinate 270,384 downwards.
GAAAACTGGAGGAGTATGAGACGGTGGCACTTACTGAAGAGTGCAGTGCTATATTGCAAAAAAAGTTGCCACCTAAGCTAAAAGACCCCGGAAGTTTCACTATACCGTGCACCATTGGAAACTCATTCTTTGACAAAGCCCTATGTGATCTGGGGGCTAGCATCAACTTAATGCCTCTATCTGTTTATCGGAAGTTAGGTTTGGGGGAAGCTAAACCGACAACAATTTCTCTACAATTGGCGGATAGGTCAATCAAGTATCCAAGGGGAATCATCGAGGATGTTTTAGTAAAAGTGGACAAGTTCATCTTCCCGGCCGATTTCATTGTCCTTGATATGGAGGAAGACCAAGAAATTCTAATTATTCTTGGTAGGCCATTCTTAGCCACTGGGAGAACTCTTATTGATGTGCAGAAAGGGCAACTTATCTTAAGATTTCAAGAAGAACAGGTAACTTTTAATGTTTTAAAGGCGATGAAGTACCCAGATGACATAGAAAGTTGCTTGAAGGTGGACATTGTTGACGATTGTGTTAAGAAAGTTTTTCAAGTTAACTATCCCATTGAGCCACTTGAAGCTTGTCTTGTTGGATCTGATGACATCAATAATCCGGAGATTGAGGAATGCATTAATCGTTTGGAAGCTACACCACCAATTTTCTTCAAGAAGCAATTTGAAGAGCTTGGAAAAGGTAATCCTAGACCTTCACCATCTATTGAGAAGCCACCTATCCTTGATCTTAAACCATTGCCTTCACATCTGAGGTATGCTTTCTTGGGAGAATCCTCTACTCTTCCTGTTATTATTTCTGCCATTTTAAATGAAGAACAGGAGGATAAACTCTTAAGGGTGCTAAGAGAACACAAAACTGCATTGGGGTGGTCTATAGCTGACATCAAGGGAATTAGCCCATCCATTTGTATGCATAAAATCTTGATGGAGGAAAGCTACAAACCATCAATTGAGCACCAACGCAGGTTGAACCCGAACATGAAGGAGGTGGTGAGAGCAGAAGTACTAAAGCTTTTAGATGCAGGTATCATCTATCCTATTTCTGATAGCCCATGGGTTAGTCCTGTACAGGTTGTTCCAAAGAAAGGAGGGATGACGGTCGTTAAAAATGAGAATAATGAGTTAATCCCAACAAGAACAGTTACCGGATGGAGGGTGTGTATCGACTACAGGAAGCTCAACAAAGCCACTAGAAAGGATCATTTTCCTTTACCTTACATTGATCAGATGTTGGACAGGTTAGCTGGCCATGCTTATTACTGTTTTCTCGATGGGTATTCCGGTTATAATCAAATTGCCATAGCACCAGAAGATCAAGAAAAGACAACCTTTACGTGCCCATATGGTACTTTTGCCTTCCGACGGATGCCTTTTGGCCTTTGCAATGCGTCGGCGACTTTCCAACGGTGTATGATGGCAATTTTCTCTGATATGGTAGAGCGCTTTATTGAGGTATTTATGGATGACTTCTCAGTCTTTGGATCTTCTTTTGATTCTTGTTTGGCTAATCTTGCTTTTGTGTTAAAACGATGTGAAGAGACCAATTTAATCCTAAATTGGGAGAAGTGTCATTTTATGGTGCAAGAGGGTATTGTTCTTGGCCACCGGGTATCTGCTAAGGGAATTGAAGTTGATCGGGCTAAGATTGAGACTATTGAGAAGCTACCGCCACCTACATCCACTAAGAGTGTGAGGAGTTTTCTAGGCCACGCTGGGTTTTATCGCCACTTCATCAAGGATTTTTCGAAGATTACAAAGCCACTTTGCAACCTTCTTATGAAGGATGTTCCTTTTAAGTTCAATGAGGAATGCCTTGAAGCTTTTCAAGTACTAAAAACTGCTTTAGTGTCGGCTCCTATAGTTGTAGCACCGGATTGGGAATTACCTTTTGAGTTAATGTGCGACGCAAGTGATTATGCGGTTGGAGCAGTTTTGGGGCAGCGCAAGGAGAGAGTTTTTCATACCATATACTATGCTAGCCGCACCTTAAATGATTCCCAATTGAACTATGCCACTACTGAAAAAGAGCTATTAGCCGTTGTCTTTGTCTTTGATAAATTCCGGTCATATCTTATTGGCACCAAAGTTATTGTGTTTACTGATCATTCCGCCATCAAATACTTGATTGAGAAGAAAGATGCTAAGCCACGACTCATCCGGTGGGTTCTTCTTCTACAAGAGTTTGACTTGGAAATCCGAGACAAGAAAGGGACCGAGAATCTTGTGGCCGATCATTTATCCCGATTAGAGTTTGCTAAAGAGCAAGATGAGGTGGAGTCTCCTATTAACGAAACCTTTCCGAACGAGCAACTCTTCTCTATTGTCACCGGTAAGCTTCCTTGGTTCGCAGACTTTGTAAATTATTTAGCAAGCAATGTCCTTCCACCGGATCAAACACGCCAACAAAAGAAGAAATTTCTTTCCGATGTCAAGCATTATTATTGGGAGGACCCTTACTTGTATAAGCATTGTGCGGATCAAATCATTAGGCAATGTGTTCCGGAAGAAGAAATGGCAAGCATACTCCACCATTGCCATTCCTCTGATTATGGCGGTCATTTTGGGGCAAATAGGACGGCAGCAAAGATACTACAATCAGGTTTCTTTTGGCCAACTTTGTTCAAAGATGCTCAAGCTTATGTTATGGCATGTGACCGATGCCAACGGACCGGGAACATCTCTCGCCGACATGAGATGCCGCTCAATAACATTTTAGAGGTTGAGCTATTCGATGTGTGGGGTATTGATTTCATGGGACCATTTCCCCCGTCATACAACAATCTATACATTCTTGTGGCAGTTGACTATGTTTCCAAATGGGTTGAAGCAGTAGCTCTACCAACAAATGATTCCAAGGTGGTGATGAACTTTCTACGAAAGAATATTTTCACCCGCTTTGGAACTCCGAGGGCAATCATTAATGATGAAGGTAAGCATTTTTGCAACAAACAACTTGAAGCTCTTTTAGCTAAGTATGGAGTCACCCATAAAGTTGCGACGGCATACCACCCTCAAACAAGTGGCCAAGTTGAAATCTCCAATCGGGAATTGAAGTGGATTTTGGAAAAAACGGTGAGTAGTTCACGAAAGGATTGGTCTAGGAAGCTCGATGACGCACTTTGGGCCTACCGCACAGCTTTTAAGACACCGATCGGCATGTCACCTTACCGGTTGGTGTTTGGAAAGGCATGTCATTTGCCAGTAGAATTGGAACATAAGGCGTTTTAGGCAATTAAAAAGCTTAATTTTGATCTACAAGCCGCTGGTGAAAAGAGACTGATGCAGCTAAATGAGATGGACGAATTTCGTCAAGGAGCTTATGAAAATGCCAAGTTGTATAAAGAGCGCACCAAAAAGTGGCATGACAAGCACATCATCCAGCGAGAGTTCCTTCCGGGCCAAAAGGTGTTATTGTTTAATTCACGCCTGCGGCTTTTTCCGGGAAAACTTCGCTCACGGTGGAGCGGACCCTTCACAGTGGTACAAGTTTTTCCTCACGGAGCTGTTGAAGTTCAAGATGCAGAGAGAAGATTCAAAGTGAATGGGCAACGACTTAAGGCATATATTGAGGGTGGAGTGGATTTTTCAAAATATTCCATCACCCTCTCTGATCCAAGTTGAAGTATTATTGAGACAGTCAGGCTGAAGACTATAAAATAAGCGCTTTCGGGAGGCAACCCGGATTTTATTTTTCCAAAAAAAAAAAAGAAAGTGAGAGCACTTTTGAAGACTTCACGTAAGGGCTAGCTTCTAAGTACAATATAAGCCCCATTTCCACATTTTTGAAGACTTCACGTACGGGATGGTTTCTAAGCACAATATTAGCCTCATTTCCTCATTGTTGAAGATTTCATGTAAGTGGCTAGCTCCATTTCCACACTTTTGCAGACTCCACGTAAGTACCTCTCTTCAACCATTTGCAACTTTGGAAAAATTCGTGAGCAAATTTTCTAGAAGTTTGTGATGTTAAATGACCAACTGAGATAAATTGGTGAAATTTCCATCTCGTGTTACACTATGTGCAAAGTTGGTTGTGATATTGTGGAAAATGAATTTGAGGTTATTGTTAGTGCTTGCTTAAAGTGGGGAGTGATTATGGCAGTGGGAGTTCGTTGCTCCTTTGAAGAAAACTCTGCATGCCAAGTGTTTGTGAAATTGCCTAGTTGATCTTTTGTTGTGAGCAGTGCAAATATTAATTCACAAGTGGTCATCCTTGGAGTTAGCAAAGATTCCGGGTTGTGTTTTGGTAGTTCGGTAATAAGCATTGGGTAGTTTCCTCGTATCGACATGCCACCACGAAAGGCAAAGCCCAAATCCGCATCATCATCAAGCGGCCAAGTATTTGTTAGTAAGGAAGCCGAAAAGCGCTACACCACCAGTCTTGCCTCGAAGAATCTTATTCCTGAGCGGGGTTTTCAGCTCCAAGGCGGATCAATCCATGATGAAATTGAAACAAGAGGATGGCAAGATTTTACCGCACAACCGGAAGCGGCAGTTATACCACTTGTTCGGGAATTTTATACAAATGCACATGACCGTAAAGGATTCTCTGTGTGTGTTCGAGGAAAAACGGTATCCTTTGATCGCTCAACTATAAACAAGTTTTACAAGCTTCCGAACATTGAGGACGATGACCACTCTTTGTATGCTAGTGAACATTTCGATCCTGAGGAGGTCATAAGGGAGTTGGCGAGGCCTGGCACTAAATGGAACATGACAACAAGGGGGGAACCGGTCAACTTTTCGGCAAGCACGCTTTCTCGAGCGGGAAAAGCATGGAATTACTTCATTTGCTCAAAATTGATGCCAAGTACTCAGTTTTATGAGATCAACAAGGACCGGGCTGTCCTTTTGTTTTCCATTTGTGAAATCCGGTCCTCTAAGTTAGGGATAATTTAGGAAAGTATTTTAGAAGAGATGATTTAGGATATTTCCTTAGGATTCAGTTTCCTGATTTTCAGGAGAGAATCAAGCTAGATAGATATTTTATTATTCAGCCATTGTGTATATATATGTGTGTAAGGTGTATACCGGATTATTCAATAAAAGAGGAATTCAGAATTTCTTCATGGTATCAGAGCCAGTTTTTTCTGAAACCCTAATCCTCTCTGGCCGCCTCTGATTCAGGCCGTCATTCATCCCAGCCAAACCTCTCTGGCCATCTCTCAATCCGGCCATCTCTCTGTTTGGCAAGCATTCATTCTCCGGCCAAGTCTCTCTGGCCATATCTCAATCCAATCAATCCGATCATCTCTCTTTCTGATCATCACTCATTCCAGACTCATTCCAGACCCTGATTTTTGGCAGATATCTCTGTTTTTCTTCTCTCTTTATTTCCAGCAAGCTTATTCGGCTGTATACTCCATCTCCATGACAAAATACGGAATGGCATCTTCACAAGTATCTACACCAGAATCAGGGGGCAGTTCTGAAATTCAGACCCTCAGTAGCAATGATTCCTCTCCTACTCTCATCACAGGACACAAATTAAATGGCCATAACTATTTACAATGGTCACAATCTGTGTTGCTGTTCATTTGCGGCAAAGGGAAGGATGAATACCTCACTGGAGAAGCAGCCATGCCAGAAACCAAAGACCCGGGGTTCAGGAAGTGGAAGATTGAAAACAGCATGATCATGTCATGGCTTATCAATTCCATGAACAATGACATAGGGGAAAATTTCTTGCTGTTTGGGACTGCAAAGGACATATGGGATGCAGCCAAAGAAACTTACTCAAGTTCTGAAAATACTTCAGAGCTTTTTCAGGTTGAATCAGCCCTACATGATTTCCGCCAAGGAGAGCAGTCTGTTACTCAGTATTACAACACACTCACAAGGTATTGGCAGCAACTTGATTTATTCGAGACACACTCATGGAAATGTCCGGATGACGCAACAACATACAGGCAGATTGTGGAACAGAAGAGATTGTTCAAATTTTTCCTAGGACTAAACAGGGAATTGGATGATGTTAGAGGCCGAATCATGAGCATTAAACCCCTGCCAAGCCTCAGGGAAGCTTTTTCAGAGGTTAGGCGTGAAGAAAGTAGAAAGAAAGTTATGATGGGATCCAAAGAACAACCGGCACCAACCTTGGATGCCTCTGCCCTTGCTGCTCGGCCAGGCAATAGTAGTGGTGGAGATCGACAGAAACGGGATAGGCCTTGGTGTGATTATTGTAAAAAGGTAGGCCATTATAAGGAAGCTTGCTGGAAGCTTCATGGGAAACCGGCTGATTGGAAACCAAAGCCACGGTCTGACAGAGATGGAAGAGCATACGTGGCTGCCAATGCTGAGAGCACATCCATGCCCGAACCAAGTCCTTTCAACAAAGAACAGATGGAGATGCTACAGAAATTATTAAGCCAAGTTAGCAGTACTACCGAGACAGCCTTCACGGCTAATCGAGGAGGAATGAAGCCGTGGGTAGTAGACACAGGTGCCTCTGATCACATGACAGGAGATGCAGCCATTCTTCAAAATTACAAGCCAAGTCATGGTCATTCATCCGTCCATATTGCGGATGGTTCAAGATCAAAAATTGCCGGGACAGGTTCCATAAAACTTACTAAAGATTTGTATCTTGACTCTGTCCTTCATGTTCCAAACTTGGATTATAATCTTTTGTCCATTAGCAAATTGGCCCGTGATCTCCAATGTGTTACTAAATTTTATCCAAACTTATGTGTTTTTCAGGACTTGAAATCGGGGAAGATGATTGGCAGTGCTGAACTGTGTTCCGGGCTCTACCTCCTCCTATGGGATCGATCCTCAAAACAAGTCTCTCAAGCAAGTTGCGTACAGTCTCAGAGTCTGTTAGAGTCTTTCAATTCTGTGTCAAGTTCCAAAGTCAATAAAGATAGTGAGATTATAATGTTACACTATCGCCTTGGTCATCCTAGTTTTGTTTACCTTGCAAAATTGTTTCCCAAATTATTTATCAATAAAAGTCCAGCTTCTTATCACTGAAATTTGTCAGTTTGCAAAGCATACTCGAACAGTATATCCTCAAATCCCATACAAACCTTCTACTGTTTTTTCCTTAATACATAGTGATGTGTGGGGTCCCTCACGGATAAAAAATATTTCTGGCACTCGATGGTTTGTGACATTCATTGATGATCACACACGGGTAACATGGGTCTTCCTTATGAAAGAGAAGTCAGAGGTCGGGCATATTTTTCAAACATTCCACCTTATGGTTCAAAATCAATTCAATTCCAAAATTCAGGTCCTTAAGTCAGATAATGCAAAAGAATACTTTTCTAGTAGTCTCAGCACCTACCTTCAAAATCACGGTATTATCCACATAAGCTCTTGCGTTGACACCCCACAACAGAATGGGGTGGCTGAACGCAAGAATAGACATCTCTTGGAGGTTGCCCGGTGCCTTATGTTTTCCTCCAATATTCCAAACTATTTCTGGGGGGAAGCCATTCTCACAGCTACCTATTTGATTAACCGCATGCCATCTAGAGTGCTTAACTTTCAATCCCCGCGTCAACTTCTCTTAAAACAGTTCCCTCACACTCGTGCAGCCTCTTCTGATTTACAACTCAAAGTATTTGGTTGCACGGCATTCGTTCATGTGTATCCTCAAAATCGAAGCAAATTCGCTCCTCGAGCCAATAAGTGCATTTTCCTAGGGTATTCTCCAAACCAAAAAGGGTACAAATGCTATTCTCCCACCAACAAAAGATTTTACACCACCATGGACGTCTCTTTCTTTGAACATGTCTTCTTCTATCCCAAATCTCATGTTCAGGGGGAGAGCATGAATGAACATCAAGTTTGGGAGTCTCTTCTTGAGGCTGTACCTTTTTCTCACTCAAAGTTATCAAATCCTTCCCAATCCGCGCCCATTGAGTTGTCCAGCCCTATGCCGTCATCAGTCCAGCCAGCCCTGCCCACAAATGTCCCTTCTTCCGTGACCATCCAGTCTCCCACGGCTACTCAACATATAGCCCCACAACTTGCTAATGAGAACTTACAAGTATATGTCAGGAGGAGGAAAAGACAGGAAGTAGAGCACGGATCACAGCCAACATGTGGCCAATATATCGACTCCATTTCAAGTCTACCTGAAGAGAACATAGGTGAGGATAGGACTGGAGAAGTGTCAATTCCCAGTATTGATGATTCTACTCTGCCGATTGCATTAAGGAAAGGAGTTAGGAGATGTACAGATCATCCTATTGGGAATTATGTTACATATGAAGGGCTATCACCATCTTACAAAGCATTTGTGACTTCTCTTGATGATACTCAGGTTCCCAACACAATACAGGAGGCATTAAAAATTTCAGGATGGAAGAAGGCAGTACAAGATGAGATTGATGCACTTGAGAAGAATGGGACATGGACTATCACAGATTTGCCGGTTGGGAAGAGGCCCGTGGGGTGCAAGTGGATCTTCACCATAAAATATAAAGCTGATGGATCAGTCGAGAGATTCAAGGCTCGTTTGGTAGCTAGAGGGTTCACACAATCCTATGGGATAGACTATCAGGAGACCTTTGCTCCTGTTGCAAAACTAAACACCATCAGGATTCTCCTCTCATTGGCGGTCAATCAAGATTGGTGCTTGCAACAACTGGATATAAAAAATGCGTTTCTAAATGGTGACCTAGAAGAAGAAGTCTACATGGAAATACCACCGGGGTTCGAAGGAAGTATGGCAAAGAATCAGGTGTGCAAACTCCAAAAATCCTTGTACGGCCTTAAACAATCTCCCCGAGCATGGTTTGATAGATTTACAAAGGCGGTTTTGAAGCTGGGCTACAAACAAGGTCAGGCTGATCATACTCTATTTATCAAGAAGTCTCATACCGGGAAAATGGCCTTATTGATAGTCTATGTCGACGATATCATTCTATCGGGGAATGATACGGAGGAATTGCAAAAGTTGAAGAAGTATTTGTCAGAAGAATTTGAAGTTAAAGACCTTGGAAATTTGAGATATTTCCTTGGTATGGAAGTGGCTAGATCAAGGAAGGGGATTGTAGTCTCTCAAAGGAAATACATACTCGACCTTCTTAAGGAGACCGGTATGCTTGGATGCAAACCAATTGATACTCCCATGGATAGTCAGAAGAAACTTGGTACCGAGAAAGAGAGTACTCCGGTAGACAGGGGGAGATATCAGCGACTCGTCGGGCGCCTGATTTATCTCTCACACACTCGGCCAGATATTGGCTTTGCAGTGAGTGCTGTAAGTCAATTCATGCACAGCCCCACTGAGGAACACATGGAAGCTGTCTACAGGATTCTTAGATACTTAAAAATGACACCAGGGAAAGGCCTATTCTTCAGAAAGACAGAGAATCGTGACACTAAAGTATACTCAGATGCGGATTGGGCAGGAAACATCACTGACAGGCGGTCCACTTCTGGGTACTGTTCGTTTGTCTGGGGAAACCTTGTCACCTGGAGGAGTAAGAAGCAATCAGTTGTAGCCAGAAGTAGTGCAGAAGCTGAGTACAGAGCTCTAGCACATGGAATTTGTGAAGGGATTTGGATAAAAAGGGTACTTAGTGAACTGGGACAAACAAGCTCATCTCCGATTCTGATGATGTGTGATAATCAGGCAGCAATCAGCATTGCAAAGAATCCCGTGCATCATGACAGGACCAAGCACGTTGAGATTGACAGACACTTCATCACAGAGAAGGTGACCAGTGAGACGATCAAACTGAACTACGTTCCTACCAAGCACCAAATCACAGACATCCTCACCAAAGCATTACCTAGGCCTAACTTCGAAGACTTAACTTGCAAGCTGGGATTATATGATATATATTCTCCAGCTTGAGGGGGAGTGTTGAAATCCGGTCCTCTAAGTTAGGGATAATTTAGGAAAGTATTTTAGAAGAGATGATTTAGGATATTTCCTTAGGATTCAGTTTCCTGATTTTCAGGAGAGAATCAAGCTAGATAGATATTTTATTATTCAGCCATTGTGTATATATATGTGTGTAAGGTGTATACCGGATTATTCAATAAAAGAGGAATTCAGAATTTCTTCACCATTCTTAGAGGGCTTTCTATTGATGTCGGTGGCATTATCCAACAATCAATTCTAAAGACTATACAGGGAACAACTTCTGGAGGATTAGCACATCCATCCCTCATTACTGCCCTTTGTCATAATGCGAGAGTGACTTGGACCGACATAGAGGAGCAACAACTACCAAAGCCAGCCATTACAGTGCGCACAATTCTCCATTACAAAAGTTGGGAGGACAACCAAGAGGAAGAAGTTGCTCCGGACCCCGCACATGCTAGCTCCTCACAACCACCCCATCAGGCCCTTCCCACTAATTCAGCCATTGAACAGAGGGTAGCTCGTTTGGAGCAAGCAGAGCAGACCCGCATTCAGGAAGTCAAACAGCTTCGCCGAGAGTTTCATCAATATGCTTCCTGGCAAGTGGAGGCCACAGCTACACTGGCTCAGATGCTTGGCCAATACACAGGAGCACCGGATCCATGGCTACCTCCAGCACCCGTCCTTCCACCGTTAACGCCACCACCTACAGCAGAAGATGGAGATGATGACGGCGAGGGCATCTGACTTAGCCCTCGCCCAGGTAAGTCCTCTGAACTTAATTTCTATTTTACCATTGAGGACAATGTTTGGTTTAAGTTTGGGGGATGTTTTAATTATTCTTCCTTAAAAAAAAAAAAAAAAAAAAAAAATTGACAGTCAGGCTTAACAACACCATGGCCTATGATGAGGTTGGTTTTGCTTTTTACTAGTTTTTGACAAATTGATAAATATTGTGGTTTGTGTGTGTGCTTGATGCTTTTATTGATGATTGCCTTGCCTAAATTCCTTGACATTTTGAGCACTTAGCCTTGAACAGTTGATTACGTTGCTTGCTTAGAGAAAGTTTATGTGATTTATGTATTTATATGATCTCAAAAGAATTCTAGAACTTGTTCAATTGTTACTCGAGGCGAAATCCTAGACCACATTACATAGAGGATATGATTTAGGCCATTTTTTTGGACGTTTGAGCCTTTCTAGCCAACCTATGCATAATATACCCTTCGTTCACCCCTTTGAGCTTATATTAATCTTTTCTTTGTTACCCACGTTTTAACCTTAGCCTGAAATTTTATCTCTTGTTCTACCTTTTCACTCATATGCATGTGGACATTCTAGATAATTATTAAAGAGCTATTTGATTTTGGGGAGGATGGGGGGAGCTTGGAATTGTATTTCTTCATTTGAAAAAAAAAAGGGAGTATATATGTATAGGTACCACATCTCTTGATCACGTGTGTGGTATTTCAAAAAAAAAAAAAAAAAAAAAAAAAAAAAAAGAAAGAGAGAAAAGAAAAGTGGTTAACAATGGGAAGTGAAAGCAAGTTTGGGGTTTTTCGTTGATATTGGAAGAAGCTCTTCAAAATAGAATGCGTATGTATATTTGGGTAATTTGAGCCATGTTTATATCCTATATCCTACCTCTAAACCCGAGCCACACATTACAAGCCAAGTTAAGTCCTAATGATCTTTTTTGTTCTGTTTGGTCTACATTAGTGGAGAGTAATGAGGAAAGCAAGCATATGGAGTTCTAACTATTCTTAATCTAAGAGATCCAAATTTTAATTAACTTGGTTGCATAAACTGATCTGGGTGCAAGTAGTTGACTGTGATAGGCTATACACATACACATTCAAGGAATCTAAGGTAAGGTGAAAGTTAATATTTGGGTTGAAATTCTACACAACCACAAATTTTTGATATTTTTCTTGAGCTATTATAGTGTGAAATCTCTGAGGCCGATTTGGTAAATCAAAGCAAACCGTCACTCTTGCTTTGAAATTTCATTTTCATTAAGTTTAGGTTCTTTATTTTCTTTTGCTTGAGGACTAGCAAAATCTTAAGTTTGGGGGAATTTGATGAGTTGAATTTGTGTTTACATTTGCGTTCTCCCGACTCATTATTTTGTGAGTTTTTAGGTGTTTTTAGGAGTTATTGATGTGTTTTCAATTTACTTTGTAGGTTTGTTTCAGTTAGAGTCCATTGGTGATTTTTGGGAATTCTTTTGAGCAAAATTGAAGGATGGGCGCTAAAGCTTTAAAAGGGGCACCTAGGCTTCAAAGATAGAGGAAAATCAAGTTTTCCAGTACAACAAACCCGAGAGCAAAGCGCCAAGCGCCATAAAGTGGAGCCATGGCGCCAAAATCAAGTTCTCCAGTACAACAAACCCGAGAGCAAAGCACTTAGGCGCCATAAAGTGGAGCCATGGCGCCAAAATCAAGTTCTCCAATACAGCAAACCCGAGAGCAAAGCGCCTAGGCGCCATCAAATGGAGCCATGGCGCTACGGAGAAGAATCACAAATTTGCCGGAGCGCTATGGCGCCCAGGAACAGAGCCACGGCGCCAGTTCGGGATTTTCATGTTTTAATCTCTAAATAATTACCAAAAGTGCCATTACGACTCCGAACCTATAAATGGGACTTTTTAGACTCAATTAGGGCATGCTGGGACTTAGAAAAGAGAGAGGAAAACTTTTCTACTGCAGAGGAGAAGACGAATCAACCGGAAACGGAATTCTACTTCAATTCATCAAAATAGTTTTTCCTTCTTCTCTTCTTATGTTTAAGAATATTGTTAAGATGTTTTCTATTTTCATTATGTTGTAAGTTTCCTATTCAAGGGCTACGATGTAGCCGGATCATGATGTTTTGAATTATGTTATCATATCAATCGAAGAATTATTCATCCTAGTTGAGTTTTCATCACTGTTCTTAATGCCTCTAATTAATTGGCCACTAATTGGATGATTAGTTAATTCATAATGAAACCGGAAGGAGATTTATGTTTTTCGATCATTGTGTTGAATTCCATTGATTGCATGTAAGATAGGGATATACTTGCATGGTTGGTGTGGTTGCTACATGGAAATTCATAAAACTTAATGACTCTTTGATTGTTTGAAATTCACATAGGAATATAGTGAGTTAGCAATTAAGGGGATTTTTGATGTAACTCGGAAGGGAGCATCAATTACTTTAGGGATTTTCGACTGTCAATTAAGGGGAATAATTTAAGATTGATTAGATAGATAATTCAAGGCAGAATGGTTTGGTGAAATCGGAAACCCTAGAGCTTGTTAATATTGAATTTTGATAATTACTTAAATTGTTAATTAGATTGTTCAGTTTTATTTTGTATAAAAATTCTCACTTGTTTGTTTCTTTCAAATAAAGTTAGTATTAATACAATTTCGGTAATTAATATTATTCAGTCCTCGTGGGACGATACTCGTTTCTACGAACTTTACTACTTGATACGATAACGTGCACTTGCGTTGCGAAAATTCGTAACAGGGATCCAAACCAAAAGTTTGGAGAAAAATCAGAGGGAGTGCCAACTGAAAAGGGGCGGTACCAACGTCTTGTGGGAAAGCTGATTTATCTTTCTCATGCAAGACCTGATATTGCGTTTGCAGTTAGCGTAGTAAGTCAGTGTATGCATTCACCATATGAGGAACATCTTGAGACTGTCTATCAGATCCTAAGGTATCTAAAAGGGTCACTTGGAAGAGGTCTTTTGTTATAAAAAAAAAAAAAAAGACCAAAGGAGTGTGGAAGCGTTCACAAATGCGAACTGGGCAAGTTCTATTATAGACAGACGATCGACATTAAGTTACTGTACGTTCCTTTAGGGCAATCTTGTTACTTGGAGAAGTAAAAAGCAAAATGTAGTAGCCCGGAGTAATGCCAAAGCAGAATTTAGGGCTATGGCTAATGGAATATGTGAGCTATTATGGCTAAAAAGAGTGCTTGAAGGGCTGAAACTGGAGTCAGAAGCTCCCACGAAACTATTTTGTGATAACAAGTCAGCAATAAGCATAGCAAACAACCCGGTTCAATATGATCGTACGAAGCATGTCAAGAATGATAGGCATTTTATCAAAGAAAAGCTGAAAAGTGGAGTTATCTGCATGCCTTTTGTTACCACTGAGCAACAGTTAGCTGATGTCCTAACCAAGAGTCTGTTTAGGACAAAGTTTGATTTGTTAACAAGTAAGTTGGGCATGATTGATATCTATGCTCCAACTTGAGGGAGAGTGTAGAAAGATAGGGATTTTCTGTTATGTTTTTAAATTTAAACTAATTATTAGGATCGGTTCTAGATATATTTAGGAGTAGTTATCAGTTCCTATATTTATGGGATATTAGTTAGGGGGATAAAGATCAGATCCTAGGCTGGTCTATTTATTTGTTTCACTGTTGTATGTTTTCAATATAATCAAAAATTGCTTTGCCTCAGTCCTACGCTCAGTAAGAATCAAAAACGAAACCCAATCATTGTCCTAATTAATGCAGGAAGTAAATAATATTGAACTACAATACAATTTATTAAGGAGACCAACTTTAATCTTGGTTGCCATTAAATGAACTAGAAGGATAAAAAATGTTAACACTCATCAAAACATGTTTGATGTACTGCAAAGCTATAAACGGTTCCTAATTTTTTTTTAGGACTAATTTATTAAACAATAACTCATGCATGCAATTTCAACTTTCTAAATACAACCATAAACTGGAAGTTAGAATTTACGTTTCGTACCTCCATTTTACTCAAATAATCAGGAATTTCCACCAGCCGCTTACCAACATTTGCTTTTCTTTTCACCAACTCTATGCGCATTTTCTATTGGAACAGATAGACGTAAGTGTTAAAAACTTACCAAAATAGGATCTCAATCAAAATAAGATAATTATGGGTGTGTTTGAAGTTGTTTTCGACCCCGTTCATTTCACCGATTCAAGTTTAGAATTCGAATTTTGTTACAGTAAAAAACTCTCAGAAACTGTCACATCTAACTTTTTTGTTACAGTAAAAAGCTCACATAAAATCACATCTCAACTCGAATTAAAAACTCGAATCAGCGAACTAAATAGGCCCTTCATTTTTTTCACGTTTTCTGAGAAAGAAAAAATTAAAACGGGAGAAAAACGGCGTTTGGTACACTTAAAAGACAAAAAATAGAAATGAAAACGATTTTTTGGTTTAGTATAAAATGAGAAAAAAATGAAAAATGAATTTTAGTCGTTTTTCATTTTTTGTTTCCGTTTTCTCCTTTTTCGAGTAGAGAGAGAGAAAGAAACATTAATGGATTTTTTTATACTGAAAACAATCTCTTAAAAAAACTACAAAACGCATTTTCATTTTTGATTTCTGTCTGAGATTGAAAACGTTTTCATTTCCATTTTCATACAAAAAACAAAATCATTTTAGAACGAGTTCCAAACGCACCCATATTGACTGTCAAATTTCCAACTACTTTTTATTAGCAAAATATTCCAAATAGTCTTCCTTTTTTCACAACTAACCTTCATTAGGAGTAAAAAGCCTTCTTGGTTAAATTGTACACTGGACTTAGAATTTCGGTTTGCCTCCACTAGCTTCTTGAAGGCGAGCTCCTCCATATTCCTATAAAGTCATCAATTCTCAATAATCATATCAATATTGGCTAGAGAATTATACATATTTAGCATAGTAAGACAAGAAAGAGGCCAAACAAACGCATCAACATTACTTCTTCATCTTGACCATTTGTTCTCTAAGCTGCTTAAGTTCTCTCGTGGAATCATGCTCCTCGTCTTCCTTTTTCAAAATGAGTTCCTGGAAAATCCTATAAAGCGAAATGATGAAAAGTATAAAGGTCCCAACTCTCAAAACATAAAACATATGAAAAAGATGGCACTTTTAACGACGAAAAGCCAAATTTTAGGTCGATATAACATCACACAGAATCCTTACTTTTTGATATTGACCGTCTCTTTCTTGAGTCTCAATCTCTCTTACACAAACAAGATCCTTTGTGGGATTATCACCCGGCTTCCATCCAGCTGAAGGCGTCTAATAAGGGTCCTGCACCCCAGCCTCAATCCTAACGTTAACCAAATCAGCTCTTTCTATCCAGTACTCCGTGGCCTCATCAGAATTATGCCGGAGGTGCCACCTTTTCGTACTTGTGCTTCAGTAAATGGGATCTAGCAACTCCGTGTCTCCAATCAGCTTGCGTGCCTCAGTTCTCAAGACTAGCCTTAGTATTGGGTTCCCAAACACAGCACCTTTTGCCTTCATAATCTTCAACATGTTCCCCTCAGCCAATTTGTACTTCCACAGATTCAATCACCAAGGACCATTAGCAAGGAAAAATGAAGAGCAAAATCAGTGAAATTTGAAGAAACTAATTAAAAGATAGTCCTCAGCTTGCAGTAGACCATCTCTCTATCGAGTTTCTCAAAGCCATTTTCTTTCTCTGACTCAGAAGTTTTTTATTTTGTTTCTTATCACTCTTTGCTCTTTTCAAATTATCAGTCTTGATGTTCTTACCATGGCACTTTCTCTTACTAGAGCGACGGTTCTTAACCGCAAATATGTCGGTCTCTAGCTTCACATGACCCTCTTCCCTCCTATACTTCTTCCTCTTTCTCTTTCTGATCTTCCTCCTCTTCTTTCTTTGCCTAGTTATCATCATCGTCATCATTGGCAGTGCTTGCTAAAACACCGAGCTTGTACTCATTATGGCAATCAAGGAAGCAGACTCTCCGGCGCTTGCCCCACCGAACCATACCAGTGAAGTTAAGCTCAGACCAACAAGAGCCCTTCTTAGAAACCACGTCTTCGTTGCCATTTCTTTCCACTACCAAAGCTCGTGATGCCCAGAAGCTCCACAAGTTCCCATCTTCAGCAATTTCCTGAGATGGCATTCTCCTGACAAGCACCTCAGGTGCCATGCTGGCAGCTTTTTCCCTTCGTTGAAATGGGTGCGAAGGGAATGAATGCTTTGGAACCTCAATCAAACGTTTGACCCAGCATTCTCACTCACCACCGTAAATCCAGATAGCAACTTTCTTTTGATGCCTAGTTAACAGATAACTAATCAAAAGAAATTGAACAAAAAAATTTTGGAAGTGCGTTTGGCAAGAAAATTACCATCGCCATCCTAGTGGATTAGAGCTGCTCCGGGTCTTGGGAGGGAGCTTGGAGTGGTCAATTTGGTAGAAAGAACCCACCTTTATGTTCTAAACAGCCTCTGTGGTATATGAGAAGAAATGACCAAGAAGGTATAAGGCATAGGAGTTCAGCAGAACGAAAGAAAACGACGAATATGAAAATTTAAAGATATATTATAAACAATGCTACAGATGGCTATAGGGTGTGGTAGTATGTACCAGACGAGGCCAGAGCATGTCTTGCCAAAGAAGGGCTTTGTGCTCTTTGCCCTTGTTTTGTCAAGCACATCACCTCCTGCTACATGAAAACCAATAGTATGACAAACGGCAGATATTTGATATATAGATTTATTCATATAACCATAAATCTGTTTTTAACATAATGTATATTAGCTAGCTTACTATAAAGTATCATGCCTCACTCATATACCAGAATATACCATCTACCCTTATTTATAGTACTTCTAGCAAGTGCAGTGCCCTATATATGTAAAAAAGTCCTAAAAGTATTTTCTCCCTTTTTTTTTCCTTCAAAACTTTAATAGTGTCCACTTTCTGAAATGTCGATACGGCTTGCTCCTAATCTCATTATTATGGTAATCGGTTTTCAATTTTGCTTAAGGAAAAGCATGTAAAAGCATGAATGTCAACCTTATTTTGCATGGCCAAAAAGTTGCTACTTGAGCGGATCTCAAGCGCTTTACTGGTTTTTTTTTAAGATTTATACATATTTCTCATCTTATTTCTTTACAATCAAGCTTATTTTTTCCTTTTTCAAATCATCTTATTTCTTTACAATCACAACGAAAAAGCTTAGTTCCTCCTTTTTCAAATTATAATAATATTCTAGCAAAATAATAATAATAATGATAATAATAAAACTTATTTACCCAACGAAAAAGGAAATAATATTTTTTTTTAAGGTAAATAATAAGTTTTCAATTAACAAATACAAGTAATGTTCCGTTTTTTTTATGTTCACAATATAAAAAAGCTCATGTTTTTTTTCCTTATTTCTTACTTCTTCACTACTGAAAGATTATTTTCCGAACTCCTAACCTAAGGGAAATATTCCTTTCACAAATACAAGTAATTTCGGTTTTGTTGAGTAAAAAAAAAATGCAAAATCAAAAGAAAAACAAAACAGAATCAACTTTTGGGCGTGGAGTTGATGCGCAGAGAATTGAGAGTGTGGTGGCATGTGAGGTAAGTTATACCAGAAAAAGGAATTTTCTCTGAAGGTGCTTGCGTGAGAAAAGTGATGGGTAAAGAGCGCTTACAATGCCATAGCCATGTTTTGCAGCTTCATCACTGAATTGATTCACTTCAACTTCCCTCTTACTTTTGCACCTTTGATCCTAACAATATTATGCAATAACACAAAATGGGTGATCAAGAAAAACTGTTTAAATAAGCTTGAAAAAAATGGTGATATTGCATAAAGACCGTGACACCGTAATAAAAAGACCAACACCATTGGAGAGCGATTAAGAAATTTCCATTTCATTTCTTAATTTAACTCTCAAAACAGCTTAGGACTATTTTCAAGTGGAAAAAACTAATTTCAAAAAGCAAATAAAATCACAAGACGAGAAATGTGGAAGGTTTGAGCTCAGAAATGGAAAAGAAGATCATCGAAACCTCAAATTAATCTAGCTATGGGTAACTAGCTTTACACATCGAAGCTAAAAAAAAGGGCAAAAATAAAGCGAACAAAGAACGAACAACCTGGAAAAACTGTGCGCGTGTGTGTATCTATAGCTCTGAATATTTGATTTAGTCAAGAAACTTAGTGGAATGAAGCACAGAAACAAATTCATGGGAGTTCGTAAACGAAGTGAAAACTAGTACTAAAAGAAGAGGAGAAAATCAACGAGACTACATAAACCATACCGTTTTGGAACTGGATTAAACGGATCAAAAAGCTTCTTCTTCTTCTTCGGCCTTCTGTGGATTTTGAATTTGAAATTCTGGTCTGTACGAAGAGAAAAAGCAGAGAGAGAGAGAGATTTTGAACGGGAATTTTGAAACCGGGCGAGTAAT
The DNA here is from genome assembly GCA_029231665.1 of Morus indica. Lineage (NCBI taxonomy): Eukaryota > Viridiplantae > Streptophyta > Magnoliopsida > Rosales > Moraceae > Morus > Morus indica. Next base: position 251,343 of record JACAGA010000070.1, on the reverse strand, counting down.
ATTTGCAAATGCAGTTGGCTGTGACTCGTGAGAGTGGAGGGAGAGAGAGGTAATGATGTATTTATCAAAGAACGAATCACCTCACGCACGGAGATGCGTTTGGAATTCACTCGAAAACGTTTTTATTTTTTTATAAAAATAAAAATAAAAATATTTTTAATTTTATTTTTAAATTATTTTTAAAAATATATAATAATTTTATTTAGAGATTAATTTTAATTTTAAAAAAAATTAAACTGTATTTAATAGTTTAATTTTTAAAAATATGTAATAATATATTAAATAATAATATTATTAAATATATTAAATAAATAATATTATTAAATAAATAATATTATTAAATATATTAGAAATAATATTATTAAATATATTAAATAATAATATATTAAATAAACATATATAATACAAAAACGGTTTCAGAAAAGAGGGAAGAAAATGAAAAAAAAAAGTGAAATCCGTTTTTCAAAAAACAGAAAACGAAAACGAGAAAATGAAAACACCTTTTTTTCGTTTTCTGATTTCCACAAAAAGACAAAAACGTTTTTGGTTTTGTTTTTTAAAAAAAAATTGCACCAAACACGTTTTTAACACCCGTTTTCATTTTTTTGCTTTGAAAACCGTGAAAAATAAAAATGAAAACGCAAACAAATAGGCCCCTTGTTTTCTTGTTTCCTCTCCATTTCTCTCTCCAAATATGCATCGCTTTTTCATTTCATTTCCGAAAGTACCCCCAACACAAATGTGAAATTATTAGGCCTTTATTTCACCTAATCGAGTTTAGAATTTGAGTTTTAATATAGTAAAAAATTTAAAAAACAGTCACATTTAACTTTTTTATTACAGTAAAAAAATTTCACATAAAATTACATTTCAATTCAAATTAAAAACTTAAATTAACAAACTAAATAGACCTTAAATTAGGGAAATAGTATAAAATAAGCCAATATGAAAAGCTTAAAAAAGTATATAGGCTAATTTTTAGTTATAGAAATTAGTAGGTCATAACTTGTCAAGTTATAGTTCATAACTAAATAAGTTATGAACAAACTTGTCAAGTTATAGTTCATAGCCAGACAAGTTATGAACAATTATAAACAATAACTTATCAAGTTATGGTTCATAATTAAACAAATTATGGATAAAAATAATAATTTAGCCTTTTTATTAACTTATATAAACTATTAACTTATTAATTTTAATTTATCTTAAATCTTAACTTATTTTCTTATTTCTCCCCTTAAATTAACGTATTAAGGCCTTGTTATGGATAGAAAGTTGATGAGAAAATATGTGGTAAGGGTGTACTTTTCCCTACGGTAAGGGCAATCTAACAATAATGTGCAGCTAGATTTAACGTGGGTCCCGTTGATATATATAAAGAAAAAAAAAAAAAAAAAAAAGTAGCGAGTTATAATAGGAGAATCTCTTCCCTTCACTCGGTAAAATTAACGTCGTTAATGAACAATTAGTGAGTTTATGTCGTTTTTTTTTTTTCGTCGCCTTCTTCTTCTTTTGAGTTGCTGAGAGTGAGAGCTATGTTTAATCAATGGTTAATTTGGTGGTCGTCTTAGGGTTGTACTGGATTGATCGAAGAAGAAGGCTGCTGTATTGATCAAAGAAAACTCATAGCAACTACCAAATAATTCATCTTAGGGTTGTAATTAATTCATTAACAAAAATACTACCAAATAATTTCTCCCAAGAACAACAACACTACCAAAATCATTAACAAAACACCCTAAAAAGATTAATTTTCTAAACCAACATAATTTCTCCCAAAAATAAACCACCAAATATTAATACAATTAATTTTGCGCACACCATACAAAATCATAAAAACTTTTAATAATATACAACTTAATTTCCAACATACAAATCAATTTCACAATAACAAAATTAAAACTCAAAATATCCCTCTTAGGTTTTTGTTTTTTTTTCCCATTTTATGTTTCAAAATAATTTTTGATAAATTTATAGAAAAAAATTCTCGGCAAATCAAGTACAGGGTATAAAGGACCTTTCATGTCCTAAAAAAAGGCCTCAGGGTCCAAAAAAAGAAATTCTAAAATATTGAGGTACCCGCATGAAATTATTAAAAATACAAGGTATCAAACTCATGTTTCAATATAACACATAGTACCAAAATAAATTTTTTAAAAAAAAAATTACAACACGCCACATAAACTGCTGATAAGTGCACAAATTTGCACTTTTAATGTTCATAATTGTCAAATTATTTTATTAAATTTGTGATTTTAATTTCAAATATTCCTAAATTTAGAGGATTTAATTTTAATTGGATTTATTTTATTTTTCAGGTTTTTGAAGAAAACAATTGAATTTTGGCTAGTTTATCAAGCAAAACCCAAAAGTTGAGCCCAAGAAAAGCCCAATTCGGCCCAAAGCCCATCGTCCAGCCAAGAAGCCGCGAGCCCATCCCAGCTGCCATGTGTTGACCACTGCCGCATCACAGGACCGTGGGACCCAGCTGTCCCCTTGCAAACACGCGCCTAGCGCGCACCGCCCGCTCCCTTGCACGAGTCTCATCCACGCGCGCGTCACCCGGATTTCTTTCCTCTCCGTGTGGGTCCCATGTTCCAGCTTCCCTCCAGCCAAGTCTCGCCACGCGTCCAGTGGGGTCCAGTTGCTCCCTCGCGTACGTGCACTTTGCGCGCACGTTCTCTCTCCGGGCGAGTTCTTCTCCTGCGCGCGTCCACTCTTCCTCCGCGTGGGTCCAGTTGTGCAGCATGTCTCTCCCGCGCGCGAATCATCTGGCGACACGTGTCCCACTCTTCAGCCATGAGCATTTGTGATGGTTTTTTTTCTCACCCATTATCAGCTTATCTCCCCCAATTAAGCCTTGTAAATATGGATTCGTTTTTATCTTTTTAGCATTCTCAAAACTCTATAAATATGGCCATTGTCAAGGTGATAAGGGGATTGATGGGGAGAGCCTAAATTCTCACACATTTTCTCTTATTTTCTTGTTCTTATTCTCATACTTTCTTTTTAGGATTTTATGGGAATTATGTGCAAGCTAGACTAGAGTATTTATGTGAGGTTAGAGATGATCCTATATGTGTAGTGAACTTATTTAGATTTTTGATTCTCCAATAGTTTGTAAGTTTTATACATTTGAGTAAATAATTTTCTTTTATCATATTTCTTCTTCTTATCAATATATTTTATTGTCAACTTTCATATAAATCTAGTAAAGCTCTTTTTATATGATTGTTGCATTATATTATATATTGATAGGTATTGTTTTATGAGTAGTCTTTTACTGTAATATTGCCAACGGCATATTGTCGCTCTTAAATTTCTCATAAGATAATTTTTTCTAATTCTAAACATTAGAATTTTATTTACTCGAATACATTTTTAATTCATATGTTCTTCAAATATTTATTTTCTGATTGATTGTTTGGTATGTGAAACTTTCAATTGAGTCAATTTATGAATTAAAATCCAAATAGGTGAACAAAGCATATAGAGAATTCTCAAAGCCTTACCACTTTTTATTATTGAATTTTCTCCATTTTAAATTGTTCAAAAAAATCATCACAAACGCTCATGGCTGAAGAGTGGGACACGTGTCGCCAGACGATTCGCGCGCGGGAGAGACGTGCTGCACAACTGGACCCACGCGGAGGAAGAGTGGACGCGCGCGGGAGAAGAACTCGCTTGGAGAGAGAACGTGCGCGCAAAGCGCGCGTACGCGAATTTTGGGTTTTGCTTGGTAAACTAGCCCAAATCCAATTATTTTCTTCAAAAACCTGAAAAATAAAATAAATCCAATTAAAATTAAATCCTCTAAATTTAGGAATATTTGAAATTAAAATCACAAATTTAATAAAATAATTTGACAATTATAAACATTAAAAATGTAAATTTGTACACTTATCAACTGCTCATACTTTTAATCTGACTGTTAAAAAATTAATCAAACGGTAAAAAAATAGTTTTCTACCCGTAAAAAAGTTGATGTATCGCTACTTTAATTATTGAATTAGACCTGGACTTATTATGTTGATGAATAATATATAAATCGAACCACATGTGGTTCCCCAATACAAAATAAGTTGAACCTTTACTTTTACTCGGACCTTATCTTTCATAATTTCTTATAAATTATTTCTTTCACAGAGTATAAAAAAGTTGGGAACAATAATAATATTATAGATTTTTAGTTGGAGCTCTTTTAGGACTAAATTGCAAGCCTAGAATTTTTAAAAAATGTAATTAAGAGACAATTTTGTCTCTAGCTCTTATTACAAACTAATCGACTTAAAAAAATTTAAAAAAAATTACGAGTCAAGTCTTTTTTTTTTTTTTGCTTGTAGATACAATATAAATAAATGTGTTGGCACTAGTCCATGTCTTGAACACGCACGAATTGTAAGAAAGCTTCGTTCAGAAACTACAATTTCGTTTCAGCATCCTATGTATGAATGCCGTTTTATTGTTGGCAAAATCAGAGAGTAAAATGTCACAAAAGAAAAGGATAGGCTGCATGTATAAAGTCGGGCACCAAGTGCCCATATCAAATTTATTTTGCCCGATTCTCTTCTAGTGGAAGTAAATTTTCTCATTGTGTTCTCATTGTACGCTATTATGCTGATTTTAGAACCAACACAGTTACTATAATTATAGTTTATCAAATACTCAACTACTTTTTCTAACAGCTGTTTCTTCCTTCATCACAGCTAAAAACAATTTTTTCAAAATTTACAACACTACCAAACTAAACCATTAGCACAGAACTTTATTATTATTATTATTATTTTAGATTCTACTTGTCCAAAATTATAAGAAAAACTTCTTGATTACAAGGAAAAATAAAAAACGTTTGATTCAGGTTGTTATAACGTGGAATTTACTTGTAACATTTTGAGAAGCATTTGAACTGATTTGGACTTTTGCACTCGAAAAAGATTTAAATGAGTTGTCTAAATAACTCAGTTAGGGATTCAGCTACTTTTAGTTCTTAAAGATTTTTAGGTTTGATGACATAAATATGGTATTCTTTACAATTCAAACTTAAAACTTGTGACAATTCCCTCAAAGCCCATCAAATACCCAATTAAATCAAAGACCATGATAGAATTACAATGATATTAACCCATATATTTATTTATGTTACGAACTGCTAATGACTTTGCTTAGTTCCCGTGTTTTCTTCTTTGAATTAACTACTAGCACTAAGACATGTTTTTCACTTTCAATGAAAAATTAAGGTCATTTTTATATAAATAAAAATGCAGAAAGCATCATATCTCATACATGCGCACATTTTCTAAGCAAGCAAACTATGGCAAGATCAGAAACCTGGACACAACAATGATTAAAAAAAGTTAAAAAAAAAAAGAAAAGAAAGAAATCATTCCTAAAAATGACTCGAACGGAAAACATATATTTCTAGCTCAAGATTTACAGATCTTATGATAGGAGGCAGCGATTTTCTCTCGACAGAAAAAGGGCAACCCTGTTCTTTCCAAATACATATGAGACTCAAACGTCTACATGCTAACCAGTCTCTGTTCAGTAACACTAGCTGGCTTCTCAAAGAAATCGAATGCCCTGCTGCTGAGATGATCATCTTGACCAAATATGGTAAAGCACTGCAACTTTATCAACCTCCAATCTCATTCAACAAAATCATTTCCAAATTGTTTCATTAGCATCTGTAAAAATGGCATTGTGATGTTCTATGAGGCACTGAACAACCTCGATTGCTCCAAAGTCCATCGGCACGCCATCATCCAATGGAATGGGAGAAGAAGCATCAGTATCCTCCCCTTCCTCTGTAGTACAAGAAAAAATAATTAAAAAGTAAATAATGAGTGGCCAATTTTCTATGCAACTAATTTGTTGTCCCAAAGCAGAATAAATTGAAAGGACAACTGTTCAAAATATCAAAGCCATAATATACATGAAAATTTTATTGATATGACTACTTTACCAGAAAGCATGTCCCATGCACTATAAGTAGGAGGGGGTTCAAAATTATTATTGGAAGGTCCTTTTGGTGGTTGGCTCCAATACTGCCTATAGATGTCAGGTTCACTTCCTTTCTGCCAAATTATAACTGGGGCCATTTCCATGGCAAGACTTCCGGTGTCCATCTGCATTACATTGAAAGATTAGTGAGCTTAGTGGATATAATTATATCGACAGCCAGAAAGTAACTTTTTTCCGACACTGGAAGCAAAATGAGCCAGATTTTATAAACCACATCAACATGATTAAACAGATGATTCCTCAATTTCCTTTGGTGAGTGACAATATAAAAGAATGACATCTGAAAGGTATGCGCAAGCAGTTTCATTCCTCTACAGGAAGCTTTTCTTCCTGAGGAAGCATTCCACAGGAAGTTTTATTGTCTTGCAGCGATGAGCCTATGACCAGGAAATATAGGATCTAAAAACCAGTCCAGCCAACCGAGATAGAAAAGGAACATCCATAGTTATCAACAAAATCCATGAAAAGGAGAGATGCGAAGGAGATAAGTTTCCTACCTTGTTAACAAGTGCTTTCTGGCTAACATGGAGGAGTAATGCAGTAATGAATTCCAGGGTCATATAGTTTACATTCGGAAGCCTCTTCAATATATTTCTCATTGCATTTATGCTAGAACGAGCACCTTTTATTTCGTTATAAAGCTCAAATGTTGTTAGGGGCTCGGGAAGGCTAGCTAGGTAATACTTGACTAGGGCTGCCACCTCTATTGAATTTGCACTCTCTGGTAATGATGCATTTGAATCTGATGAAATCATAATACAGTGTTTTACCATCATATCGCTAAAGTAGAATAACCGCAGATAAAACTTATAAAAGACATTAAGATACCTTGGTTGAATAGTGAAACTAATTGCTGAATAACTTTTTTATCTGCCTCGGTTTTAAACAGGAATGGTGTATTGAGTCCTATAAACCAAGAATGAACAGAGGAAGTGTAAGCATCATCTAAAACAAGAGATGCAGTAATATGCACACATACAGATATATTCATTGCGTATATTGAGTGCAAACATAAAACAAATGATGCAGTAATATGTACACATACAGATATATACATTCGTAAGTACATATGTATGTATTTGAGTGCATTCGTACATATTTACATATTCATACTTGTAGTGTTTAGTCACAAAGCTGCAGAACTAATTCTTAATCAATTACCTGATAATATGTGTGTATTTGGAGTGCATACATAAAAGAAATGATGCAGTAATATGTACACATACAGATATATACATCCGTACATACATATGTATGTATTTTGAGTGCATTCACACATATTCATACTTATAGTGTTTAGTCACAAATCTGCAGAACTAATTCTTAATCAATTACCTGATAATACGAGGTAATCTGCACATTTGACCAACATGTTGGGAATGGGTCTCATGGATTGTTCTCTTTGTACAGTAACTTCAATTGGAACTCCAAATACTGAAAATTATACAAAGAAAATAATTATTGGTACAAAGCTATTATCTATGTGAATACTAAATCCTTATTGCTGGTCAAAACCTATAGTCTCCTTGAACACCGCCCCATAATGACCTCAACATTTTTGTGGGGTCAAGAGTTGATCCCAAAAGAAGTTAAACAAAACTCATCCGCCTATTACTAATTCAATAGCTCAAAGACGCAGCCAATTTTTTGAAATCTGTGTCCACAAAATTCCGACTTTTATTTATTTATTTTTTTAAAAAATAATAAATTCCAACTGTTTAATACCACAAGTCAATTCACAGTAATAAATTTTGCTAAACTCAAACTAGAAAGAAACCTACTTGGTAGAAGGTAAGACTTGGTTACGAAACTTACCATCAGTGCTAGCAACACCCTGCAAATAAGAGCACAAGATTAAACCTTCAGGACAAACAACAATATCCATTAAGAAAAATATAATGGAAAAATAAATAGAAGTAGCCTCACGGTGTCCATACCTTTTGCCATCTTTCAATATCAGTCAGAATGGTTTTACTTCTTTGTGCTGTCTTCTTGGCCACCTATTAGACATTCACCAACTATAGTATATCAGTAAGCGGATAAGAAATTCAAAGATTTCGACAGAGATCAACCTAATATGTTGAACTATGCATTGAATGTAGCACTTAAATGTGTTTCTAGAGCATAAACATACTTTTTGTACAATTACTGTGTAAACTCGTTAAAGTTTTGTAATATTTAGAAATCTACGTAACAACTATAACTTAAAACTTTACTCCAGTGGTGAAAATTAATGTCAAACAATAATTTCGTCACACGGTCATATTAACAGTTCAAATTTCACACAGCCACACAATTCATAATGATTCATCTAATTTTGCAGATAGGGCTAGGAAATTGCCTCTTCAACTTTTGTCTTCCCAACAGCTACCTTATCCTTCGTCTCTGAGAGGCTCCTCCTAAACAATGTGCCAGTGGTAGCAGCTGCGGTTATAAGATGTTCTTGCACGGCATGTTTTGTCGATGGCTGCCGGAGAAGCGCCCATCGACTTTTGACCAGCGAGCCAAATCGCTCTGCCACATCTGCGACATTACCTCTTGCATCCTTCGCAACCTCACCCACAAATGTTCCGGCTGATTGTCCAGCTTCTTTAATCTTTACACCTACAATAAAGCCCAAAGTAAGTATAAATAAAATAACAAAAACAAGAGCAAGTGATGTAAATAAAAAGGTACCTGAGGAAGAAAAGAATCCACTAGCTTTATCATGCCACTGAGGCAAGATAGGAGAAGGCATTTTGACCAGTAGCAGAAGACCAGACTCAAATTCAAAGAAAAATACCACCTGTCAGGAATAGACAATTAATAAGACATCTCCGAGGTGTTTAGTAATAACTAGTTTCTCAAAGTTTCTATCAAAACAAACAAACAAATATGTATATGGTATATATATGTCATATATAAAACACCATTAGGCTCTATTTGCTATCCAATGAGCAAACGGAATAGCTGATGTTATTTCCAACACAGTCAAACATATCCTTAAATACAATTTCAGTTTTCTAAGAATATAATGAACTCCAGAGCCCAAAAAAAATTACAGAATAAAATATATCATCTCCCCACTGTTACCTCCAAGTCCACTGCTTGGTAGACAAGAAAATGAAGGAAAATCAATAGTGAAAAAAATTACAGAATAAGAAACACAGAATAAAATATATCATCTCCCCACTGTTACCTCCAAGTCTACTGCTTGGTAGACAAGAAAATGAAGGAAAATCAATATGAAACAAAATTACAGAATAAGAAACACAGAATAAAATATATCATCTCCCCACTGTTACCTCCAAGTCGACTGCTTGGTAGACAAGAAAATGAAGGAAAATCAATAGTGAAACAAAATTTTATGCTTCCTCTATTCATTGGTCTCTAAACGGGAAAAAGATTAAACTTCTACTAAGCCGATCACTTTAATCAACCCGATTTCTGAAAAAAAAAAAAAAAAAAAAAATTTGCCGCCTTGAAATTCATACTTCTTTTTTCTTCTTCTTTTGCCTCGTGTTCTCGCGATCAAAGAAATATACACTCGACCATAAATTTATTCAACTTCAAAGCGAAGAAAAATGAAATTTTTTTCTCCATTTACGAAGACAACCAGAAAAAATCAATATCAAGTTGATAGCTTAGTCACGAATACCATAAAAAACAAGCAAAGACAGAAAATCCAGAGGAAAATGAAACCCTATATCGGAAGAAAATTTCCGCAATTGGGAATACCTGGTGATCAAAGGAGCTGAAGCGGAGACCAAAAAGCTCAAAAGCAACAACTTTTTTTCGTTTTTAGAGAGAGAGAGAGTCTGGAAGTCGTTAGGCGGAGAGAGAGAGAGAGAGAGAGAGAGAGAGATTATTCATTCTAATTAGAAGAGTTGAGAATCTTACTGCTTGGGTGCGGTTGGTCGATCATTTACTTTGGTAGGCTAGCGAATGGGATTATGCCACGTACCAATCTGTGGTGTTGAATAATTGACCGGAGTGGATTCGGTCGTTTCTAGGGAGTAGTGGGGTTCCCTCAACTACAGTCTACAGATAACGGTTCTCCTCTGAAAAAGGGCTCATCTGGCGTGGCATCATGTGAGAAGCCGCTGAATATTCCCCTTTTTATTTTTATTTTTATTTTTATTTTTATAATTAGTGTTTGGAGCTTATCTTATTTTTCTGATTATTCTGTGTTATGATTAATGTTTGGAACTTTTTGAACTTAAGTTTATTTCACAATAGTTTAGAATTTAAATTTTATTATAATAAAAAAATTTTAAAAATAATTATATTTTTTTATTATAATAAAAATTTTCACATAAAATTATATATCAACTCAAATTAAAAACTCAATTTAGTGAACTAAATAAGTTTTTAATAAGGTAAAATTAATTTAAAATTGTATTTAAAAAAATCGACATATTGATTTTACGTTTGGATTTTGGAATTGATAAAAATGAAAACAATCCACAGAGTTGTTTGGCTGTTTGCTAGTTTTATTTATTTATTTATCTATTTATTTTGATAATCTGGTTAGTTTTTAGTTTATTTTGTTTAACTAATTACGGTCTCGTTAGTTTCATAGATTTGAGTTTTTAATTTGAATTGAGATATGACATTTTTAAGGAGTCTTTAATTATAGTAGAAAAAATAAATGTGACTTTTTTAAGAATTTTTAATTATAAAAATTTAGAATTAAAAACTTAAATCAATCAAATAACGAGAACTATGCGCGGCATTAGCATCTATTTGTCATCACAAAAACCTTCCAACTAAAAATTATTATTCAGCAGAAGAGAAAAAAAAAAAAAAAAAAAAACTTAGTAAGTTAATAACGGATTTACTTAGATGAAAGCGATTTGACAAAGCATAAACAAAGCCAACCATCGCTATTCGCTATCCGCTTCCAATTTGGACTTTTCGGTTTTAAAAATGATTTATCACAATTGAGGCAGACCAAATTTTGGATACAATAAATATAGTATCGTTTTCTGGTAGAAAATAAATGCAGCGTTGTCAACTCCCGCAACATCATCGGCCGTTGAACTTTAAGGTCACTTTTATTTTTGATTTTAACTTTAAAAATTCTCATTTCATGTCTTAAAATTTTAATTAATCTTATCAAACCACTTCTGGTGAAATTTTTAATAAAAACATACGGAAAAATAGGTATTGATAACACTTGGTTTTAAGTTAGAATTTTTATTAAAAATAAATAAGGATCTATATATATATATTTTTTTTTACAATTCGAATCATAATTTAAATTTTTTGTCATAATATTTTCTTTCATAAAAATTCAAATTTAATTTTCTTTTATATACTTTCACTTTTCAATTCAAGTAAATAACTTGAACCTGCAAAAAGTATAAGTGTGAAGAAAAATAAGATTACATTTATTTATTTATTTATTTATTATTATTATTATTATTATTATTATTATTATTATTATTATTATTATTATTATTATTATTAGTGAACATTGTATCTGTCGTTCAATGAAAAATGTCTTTAAGTACATCAGATACAATCGGTGGTGGAACATCTTCCAACCACATCATATTTCCTTCTAGCCTAAGACCATGCTTAGCCAAACAAAATTAGCAGATCTGGGAACATGGTTAATTAACATGTCAGAGAAAATAGAAAGAAGACATTTAACGTCAGCTACAAGGTTCCTAAACTCGAAAAATTAAGGGAGTTGGAATGGATAGCATGAATAATATCTAGGCATCACTCTCTATAAATTTAGTGGTAAACCAACATCCGTAGCTTAAATAAGATTGTGACTTAAAACAGTTACTTCAGCTTCTTAATATAGAACTTTCTAAAGAATCTAAGGATAGGGCAGCCATAATAAAGCTTTCATTATCTCAAATTAAAACACCAATTCCAATAAAATTTTCTTTTGAATAGATACCTGCAAAGACATTTATTTTATATTGTCCAGCAAGACGAGGAACCCAAATCGTCACTGTACCAAAAAATATATCAATGCTCATTTTGCTGACAATGAGATTAGCTTTTGGTGGTCTTTTAAGAATTGAGACGACCATGAAGGAATATAAGATAACCCTCCGATATAACGATTATGAATAAAATTATTTTTTTCATTTCAGATCGACCAAAGCAGGCATAAAAAGAATTCAAAGCTCTCTTTGTTGTATGTATCTTCAGCATGATCGACAAAATTAATAAAAGACAATTTTGAGTCTTTCCAGTGCTGGGTTGAAAAACTAGCAACATAACAAACTGGGGCAACAAATTTACACCGGATAAAGATGTGTTAGGCTGTTTCAGGAGATGACTTACAACAAATATAATAATATGTGGAGAGAACTTTCTTTCTGAACATATTTACAATTATTGATAACGAGTTATGATAAGCCTTTTAGAAAAATATTTTGATTTTTGGAGGCGCATTAAAGTGCCAAAGTTTCTTGCACCAAATGTCAAGATCAGCAGAAAAACTCTTATTCAAGAGATTAAAAAACTTTTGTTGAAGAGAATTATAAACTCCATAAAAGACACTTATAAACTCTTATTCAAGAGACTAAAACCTCTTCTTCAAGAGACTAATGATCTTTCGTTGAAGAGACTTGTAAACACTATAAACTTAAAAGGGACTTATAAACTCTTATTTAAGAGACTGATAAACCCTTAAAAAAAGACTATTAAACTCAAATACAAAGAGACTAGATGTAAATAATTATCAAAACAAAATTTAAATATAAAGATAATTAAAATAAGTGGATATATAATCAATAAAAGGTATAAATATGACTTTAAATAAATAAATTAACAGCAGAAATTATATTATTAGAATCATGAAAATATGTACAATTAAAATTGAAACCCAGAATTCTCCATTGAACTTCTTATGGGAGTTTTATCAAAGAGTTAGCATATGAATTTATAAAAGCGCCCAAAGATAATTAAGAAAAACTGAAAAATGCAAATAACCTCCAAATTGAATAATAAAATAATACTTCTACTCACATATGAATGTTAAAAGATAAGAACTGAAAAAAAAAAAAAAGAAACCCAATAGAGAAAATTGAGTGAAAAAAGAATCTAAAAGAGCAACTGATAAGATATTAGGGAGTAAATTTCTTGTCAGATACGAATTACGAAGACCAAAATTACTAGAAGACAAGTAAAAATATAAATTCACTCTTATGAAGTTATCATTCAAGCCCAAAATCTAGATATTGCTGTCAGTTTATTGTTCAGAACTTAATGTTGTAATATCCAATAATTACATACAACACATTTCTAACAAAATTTCATGTTTACTGTAGGACTTGGAGAATGATGCGTATGAGTTCCTCTAATCCAAACACAAGAGAAATGGAAAGGTATTAAAGAATTTGATCTAACCGTCCATGAGTTCTAAATTTAAAACCAAATAAAAAAATAATGTACATAAAGGTATTAAAGAGACAAATTTTGAAGAATAAAGCGAGAGGAATTTAACAGTTACCGGCGTCATTTAAACAATAATTCTAATAAAGGAAATTAAGTGAGACTTACTCAAAATTTAAAGTGCAAAGTGAGAGATTTTAAATATTGAGTATAAATTGCCCTAAAATTCAGTTTATAATAATCAATGGAAAACGCCCTTGCCAAATTTTAGACATGTGGTTTCATTATGTTGCGTGACATCAAATAACTACAAAAAATTGATTCAGAAATAGAAGAAAATAAATCAATATGAAAAACTTAAGAAATTATATAGACTAATTTTTAATTATAGAAATTAATAGGCCATAACTTATTAAGTTATGATTTATAATCAGATAAGTTATAGATAAAAACAGTACTTTAATCTATTTATTAACTTATGTAAACTATTAACCTATTAATTTTAATTCATCTTAAATTTTAACTTATTTTTTTATTTTTCCCAAATTAATTTTGCCCAAAATTCTCGGATAGTTTCGTATCTAAAATTTGGTCAGCATCCTGGCCCACAAATCTCTTCCAAAACCAATGATCCCTCCACACCCTCTCCATCTTCTCAAGAGGCACATTCTTGGTCTCCGGCAAAAACAAGTACACAAACCCCGTCATCACCACCACCCAACCCCCAAAGAAGAAGAAAATCCCTGACTTGAAACGACAAAGGATCGCCAAAAAAGTCTGCGCAACGACAAAAGTGAACACAAAGTTCACCACAACGGTTATACTCTGCCCGGCAGATCGAATCTCCAACGGAAAAATCTCACTCGGAACCAACCACCCCAACGGTCCCCACGACCAACCAAATCCCGCCACGTACACCCCTATCAGAACCAGCACTAAAAAAGCATACCCTTTGGCCACCCCTCCATGGTCACCGAGCTCCGCCGCCATTATTCCTCCCACCATCATCTGGGACACGAACATCTGAATTCCTCCGGCCATGAAAAGAGCTCTTCTTCCAAACTTATCCACTATAAGCATGGAGATGAAAGTGGACACTGTACCGACCGCACCGGTCATAACCGCCGACAACAACGACGCTTCTTCGCCCAATCCCATTGTTCGGAAAAGTAACGGCGCGTAGAACGCTATGACGTTGATTCCCGTGACCTGTTGGAAGAATGGTAATGCTATTGACATGACCAACTGGGGCCTGTACTTTCTCTGTAGGATGTTCTTAAAGGGGCGTTCGATGGTTTTAGCTACGATGCTCGCTTTCAAAATGTCGTCGAATTCTGATTCCACGTCGTCGGTTCCTCGGACTCTTTGGAGCATCAGTTTCGCTGTCTGCGGGTTTTCGCTGCGCTGAATTATGCTGTTGGGGGTTTCTGGGAGAAAAAGTGCGCCTAATGTTAGGACTGAGGCTGGGATTGCAGCCATGACTAGCGATATTCTCCAGCCCCACCCGGCTTTGATCTTTTCTGTGCCGTAGTTGATGAGAGTCGCCGATAGATAGCCGATTCCGATGCTGAGTTGGAAGCCGTTGTTGAATGCGCCTCTGTATCTTGGCGGCGCCATTTCGGAGAGATACAGAGGAACTGACTGTACAAACAGAACAAACAATGCTTAAATTGCTATAAATGATCTTTTTCTAAGACTCTTTTGACTAGATTTCTTTAGCTTTGTCATTTTTTTTAGATGACTTTCATGAATCCTTAATTTTTTTTTATAAGTTAATCATTAAGTAATCATTGGTCTAATGTATCAATTTTCAATCAGCAAAAACATTGATTCTCAAATTTTTGAAAAACGAACCTTTTTAATTTAACGAATACTAGGATCACTTACACTAAAAGTATGTTTAGAAAAGGTACATATCCCTTTATTTTTAGCAAAAGAGTCGAGCAAATAAACAATTAAACAGTAATGGTGATGATGATCACTAACGGTTTGAGAGCTACCTGGTTACAGAAACCAACGCCAACTCCTAGCATGAGGCGGCCGAGGATTAGCATGTAGATGTTGAGAGCCGCCCCGCCTAAAGCAGAACCGGCGAGGAATGCAGCACCCCCAAAGAGAATTGAAGGCTTGCGGCCAAATGCTCTGGTGACTGAAGAAGCGAAGAAGGAAGCTACTAAGCCGGCTATGTAGAGTGAGGATGTGAAGGATGTCAAGACTTGGCTGTCGAATTTGCAGTAGTTGCTGATCTTGGTGTCTTCTTTCATTTTGAGATACACTTCTGGGAAGAATTTTTTGAGAAATGGCTCCATTGAAGTCACCCCACCTTCATAGTTCAGCGTACAAGTACAACAAGAATATTAGCAGTTTAGTGAAACAGAAACAAAAGTTTTCATATTGTGATGGTAAATGTTTGTTCATCAAATGACACGCCCGTTTGGAAAACATCAATCTTTGTTAATCAAAGTGTTCCACATTATGATGATGAGAGGGATGGAAAAACAGACCATAATTATGACAGATATATATATATATATATATATATTTATAGCAGCAAAAAAGCCTCGTCACTCATGTTTGAGGATAGTGGGGATTCTAACATTAATTCTGTACCAATCAGCTAAATCATTCATTATGCAGAAAAATGCCCATGTAGATGAAGCACTAAAATAGAGTCTACGAAGACCAAAAACAAAACAAATAGCTCAAATTCATTCATTGTTTGAGCTGCTGAAAATAAGCTCATAATCTAGTTCATCAAGTAAAAAAAAAAAAAAAAAAATGATGGTATGATGAAGATTTGGGAAATATAGAGAAAGACCTGAAATTCCAATGTCATAGCCGAAAATAACACCTCCCATGGCTGCCATCATACATGAGAGGATAACAAAAGTAGTGATTTTGCCATTGTATTGCCCACCTTGGCTCGTTATTGCCAGCCCCACTGCCATAGCTTATGCCAAACAGGAGGAAGGAGAGGCAGAGATGAGAGATAACAAACAGATAGAAAAAATGAGAGATCAGAGAGAGAGTTTCAGTAATAGATACAAAAAAGAAAATGTTAATGTAGCAGGCTTGTTTGACTGGTAGTCTTGGATATCAGTATCGGTGGAAATGTGGGAGAGTATACTCTAGAGTCAACACTAAGCATCTTTTTCTTCTTATCACCCAAAAACAAAATGAGTTTTTTGGCGCTATTATCACGACTTTAGTGAATTCGCAAGTTGATTCTTTGAGCTTTTAATTTTGGTTAATCATCCCTTAAATGCAATGAAATATTGCGAAAAAGCCTCCAAACCAGTGAAGGGTGTTAAAATTTAGGAGATAACCTTCTATCATCCAAATTCAATCTCTACTTTGAAATAAGGGGGGCGTGTACGACAACGGTTTCTATTCAAAATTTTATGTCATCTTTTATATGAGGTATACTACAATAATTTATTTAATAAAGATTATTTATCAAAAATTAAATGTTCAGTATAAATTTTGGCACCGTTTATTTCACTGATTCGACTCTAGAATTCGAGTTTTACTACAGTAAAAAATAATAAAAAACAGTCACATCTAATTTTTTTGCTACAGTAAAAAGTCATAACATAAAGTCACATCTTAACTCAAATTAAAAACTCGAATCAGCGAACTAAACGGGCCTTTGTCAACTCGTAAAAACTTTGATGACAAACTGTCCCAAAAAACAATAATATAATAATGTCGCTGGACTTTTTTAGAAACGTATGGTTTGAATATAGAAATTTTTGATTTGGAGAAATAATTTAGAATCAGGTATCGTTCATTTCACTGATACGAGTTTTGTTATAGTAAAAAGTTCTCAGAAACAGTCACATTTAACTTTTTTGCTACAGTAAAAAGCTTTCATATAAAATCACATATTAACTTGAATTAAAAACTCGAATCAGTGAACTAAACGAGCCCTAAGACATGAGTTAGGAGTGACATGGAGTTCACAATCAGACACCTCATTGTTGCTGAATCGATTTAAGCAGGACCACTTAATAGTTCTATTTTGTCTCAATAATCTCCGACGTCAGAAAAAAAAAAAATATTTTTCTCTATAAGGTTTCGTGGATAATTTGTATATGGTCATAATTTTATAGGAAGGGAAGCATGTTCTCCCACAATTATTGGAGGAGAATCTTTTAGAACTATAATGGAGATTTTAGAAGTCTATGAATACATACACGAATGGACCATAAAGTCCACGCCTGATTTTTGCGTGGTCCTATGATATGTACGTTTTAATTTATTCCTTAAAATGGTTTATTTTGTTTCATTATTTTTTTTTAACACACTTTGTTGGGATTTGTTTACCACCTATCCTCTCTAACTGCAATTGTTGATGTGATCTCAGCCTCTCATTTTAACATTAATATATTTTTCAGCTTGTTCAATTTGTTAATTTGAGTTTTTAATTTAACTTTATATGTGATTTTATGTAAAAGTTTTGTATTATAGTAGAAAAAGTTAGATGTGACTTTTTATGAGAGTTTTTAACTATAGTAAAATTAAAATTGAAAACTCGAATCAATAAAATAAATGAGATATTCTTTTGTTTGTTATTGCAAGCTCACATACAAAATGATCAAAAATAATTTTAGCAGTACTAGTATTATTCTTTGACTAGTATCAGATTTTACATTTTTTATCAAACCCGAAATTATCATGTATCAAAACATGAATTAGTCCGTTTAGTTCATGGATTCAAATCATAAGATCTGGGCCTTATCGACTCTCTTTTGATTTATTTGATTTATTCATTTAAAAGATATAAATAAAAAAAATTCTTTTTAAATTGAAATAAATTATTTAAATGAAAATTGCTAGCGCGATCAATGTCAGAAGCACAACTACTGTATATTATTATCAAAAAGGAAAAAAAAAGTACAAGCAAAGTTTTTATACTCTTTAAGACTAAGCACTAACAATACACGTTACCCATGTACATTTCTTTCCCAATTTAAAGGAAAGTATATTTTTGCCCATAATAAAATATTTTCTAATCAACTACGAGTTACAAGTTCTTGGTTTTTTTTTTTTTTTTTTTTTCATGCCGTTTTCTGTTTGAAAATGTTGTACTCACTTCTTTCTGTGTATTGGTTTGTATAGTTTTATTTTCCAATACAATACCCTTTTTTTTGCTATGCCGTTTTTTAATTTCCTTTTACTGTTGTCATTTTGGAGATTTCAGCCTTTTGCACTTTGATGTCGTTTTTAACGTATAGATTACTTCGAATTTAAGCCGTTGAAGATGTTTTGGTCGTGTTAATTAATGTCGTTTTGAATTTCATTTCGTTTTTATACCATTGTCGTTTTCCATTTGATGTCGTTTTTAATCTTTTAACCATTGTCGATTTTTTCTCGCTTCGTGTCGTTTTAGTCTTGGTGCGGTAACTGTGAGTGTCTATGTATGCATTATGTATGCGATCTATATGTGCAGTTTTTATTACTCATCCACACACTCGTATACGCAGCTTTTGTAATATTACTAATTACTGTCGTTCTTATCTTCAATTACCCATGTCTTTTTAAGACACCTTTTTTCCCAGTCCATATATATGTGTGTAGATATTAGGCAGTGTTAATTCTTCATTAGCTCTAATTATGTTTAACACAGTTAGAATTAGTCATGAGGATTAGATACAAATATTTTTCTCATCCTTATTTCTGGAGTTTGTTACTCTTTGTCGTGATGTGTGATTTTCATGGGTTTTGTAATATTTTCTTTACTTTCTGTCATGCCACCTAGAACCTTGCTATAAGTTGAGTGATTTCTTTGTATTGTATGAACTATTACAGATAAGGGGCAATATACAATTATTCACATCATTTCCCTTTTCAATTATTTCTGACTTGGTATCAGAGCCACCATGACTAATGTCGGCAGAGCCCCCACTGAAGAATCCTCCCAAACACCTATTTCCAATGTTTCTACACCAAAACATCTACGCCAACTATACAAATAATCAACCAAGCAAACAATATCGTCTCTACTCAGCTGAGTGGTGATAATTTTCTGCTATGGAATCAACAGCTCCTCGCTGGGATCAGAGGACTCAGACTCAAAGAATACCTTACAGGAACATCGGTGTGTCCAGCAGAGCTCACACCGACAATCAACGGACGTCCAAGATCCGTAAATCCAAAATATGTAGCCTGGACCAGACAGGACCAGCTTCTTGTTGCATTTATGCTAGCCTCCATGAAGGAGAGTATTCAGGCTCAAATAGTGGGCTGCCACACCTCAAGTGAAATTTGGGCTCGAGTGAATCAAGTCTTTGCTACACACTGTCGTGCTCTTGTTATGCAGTATAAGTTGCAACCTCAAACTTTGAAGAAGGGAGGTATGACTATGCGTGACTATCTCAGTAAAATGAAAAATTATTGTGATACTTTAGCTGCTTGTGGCTATATTATGTCTGAAGAAGATCAAATCCTTCACGTTCTGGCTGGTGTTGGTTTTGAATATGATTTTGTGGTGGTCACAATTACCTCTCGCACTGAGCCTTACTTTGTGGCTGATGTTGGAGCCTTGCTGTTGGCTCTTGAGAGTCGTATTGAACAATACTCTGTTAATTCAGATGGCATAGCACCCGCTGCAAATCTGACTTATCAGCAGCAAAAAAGATATGGAAAAATATAAGTTCTCAGACTTTCTTGTTGTTTGCTGGAGCAATGGCCGAAGCTGCTGTTTCGTTTCCTTTGTTTTAGAAAGGCTTGCTGAAGTGGGTGAGGAAATCCGATTAACCAAAGACGTCAAAAGACAAGTTGAACGGTTGCGGGATGAACTCAAGCGGATGCAGTGCTTCTTAAAGGATGCAGATACTAAGCAAGAAGGTGATATGCGGGTGCGTAATTGGGTTTTTGACGTTAGAAATGTTGCTTATGATGCAGATGCTCAAACCGCTCTACACGAAATGAGATTTAGAAGCAAAGAGGACAGTTGGAAGTTGTTCTGCAGGAAAACATTCACTGAGACCATTGACAGACAATGTCCTCCTCAGTTGGAGGAAATCGGAGGGGAAATTGTGGAGAAGTGTGCTGGTTTACCACTAGCCATCATCGTTTTGGGAGGATTACTTTCGAGGAAAAGGAGATTGAGTGAATGGCAAAGGATTCTAAACACTATTCAATCACAATTTTCCCGAGATCCAAATGGAGTATCAGTGATAATGGCTTTAAGTTATTATGACTTGCCATATTACTTAAAGTTTTGCTTTCTCTATCTTGGACTATTTCCTGAAGACTATTTGATTTCCACGCGCAAGCTGTATCGGCTCTGGATTGCAGAGGGATTTATCCCACAGCGTGGGGAGAGGATGGAGGAAATAGCAGAGGAGTATCTGAACGAGCTAATTGATAGAAATATGGTTCAAGTGGCAAGGGTGAGTGCAAATGAAAGAGTCAAATATTGTCGATTGCACAACTTATTGCGAGACCTCTCCATCTCAAAGTCAAGGTTGGAGCAATTCTTTACAAGTCAGGAGAATCAAGATTCCTTGATTTTGGCCAAAGCTCGTCATCATGCTATCTACTCTGGCTCCATTAAATCCCTGGACTATTCGACTCAACGTCTCCGCTCCCTCCTCTTCTTTAGAGCTCATCATCGAAGGACTCGAAACTGTGGTATTGATACTACTGATAGTGTCTTCTTTTTATCTTGTCTGGGATTGGCATTTAGAAGTTTTAAACTCATTCGAGTCCTAGACATGGAGGGTATGAAGTTGACAGGCCTTCCAAGTACGATTGGAAAATTGATTCATCTGAAGTATTTGGGGTTAAGAGATAACTACTAAGAAAGTCTTCCTGTCCAAATGGGCAATTTGACTAATCTACAGACTCTTGATATTGCTGGAAATTCTAACCTTTCGAATCTTCCTAACATATTCCGGAAGATGAATAAGCTACGACATCTTTACATGTACGCTCATGCATTTGGGAAGGCGCTCCAAATTGACACCCTACAACATCTCCAGACTCTGTCAAACCTTCATATTCAGGATTGGAAGCAAGCCAATCTGCGAATTTGATCAATCTTAGAAAATTGGGGCTGAGAGGAAACTTCGGCACAAACGCAGATTAAATATTTATTTCTTTGTCGAGGCTTTCGTGCCTGCAATCCTTGTTCCTGCAGTCAGAAGACAACTTTATGTTTCCATCTCTCCGTCAACTTTCTTTGCTTCGACGTGTCATCAAGCTGCAAATCACAGGAGAGATAAGGAAGTTGCCGAGTTCAAATGAATTCCCGCAAAGGCTGACTCAACTGATTTTACACAAATCCCATCTCAATGACGATCCTATGGAGATGCTCAAGGAGCTTCCTTATCTATTTGTTCTCAGATTAAAAGCATTTTCTTATGTTGGGAAACAACTAAAAGTTTCTGCTGGTGGGTTTCCTCAACTTGAGATTCTGGAGCTTGAGTACTTGCTTCTGCAAGAGGTACATGTTGAAGAAAGTGCATTGCCACAGCTCAGAAGTTTTCACATTTCCAATTGCTCGGATCTGAGGAGGATCCCTGAAGGGATGAAGTTTGTGACGAATCTGCGTGAGTTGGAAATCAGACAAATGCCAAGAAGATTCACAGATAGGCTTCAAGGGGAAGATTATTGCAAAGTCCAGCATGTTCCTTCTATCAAAATCCTTTAGTTTGACGACATCACCAGTAAAATTTCTATGCTTCTCACCGTCTTTGTTTACCATTTTGTGCAAGTGATATGTCTAGGAAAGAATTTTTCTTGATGTTTAGTTGATACTGCAGATTAAGGTCAAAGGAAGGAGGCTTTGGATTTATAAGCAGATTGGGCAGTATTTGGCCTGTATAAAAGAGGTGTATTGGTCATCTGTAGTCTGTACCTTGTCAAAATTCTGTTCTGCACAAGCACAAGTGTTGCAAGCTTAAGATTCTTCTAGATGGAAATTGTTGGCTAGCTTGACAAATTTTGAAGAATAAAGCGAGAGGAATTTAAGAGTTACCGGCGTCATTTAAACAATAATTCTAATAAAGGAAATTAAGTGAGACTTACTCAAAATTTAAAGTGCAAAGTGAGAGATTTTAAATATTGAGTATAAATTACCCTAAAATTCAGTTTATAATAATCAATGGAAAACGCCCTTGCCAAATTTTAGACATGTGGTTTCATTGTGTTGCGTGACATCAAATAACTACAAAAAATTAATTCAAAAATAGTAGAAAATAGGTAAATATGAAAAGCTTAAGAAAACATATAGATTAATTTTTAATTATAGAAATTAATAGGTCATAACTTGTTAAGTTATGGTTTATAATCAGATAAATTATAGATAAAAATAATACTTTAATATATTTATTAACTTATGTAAACTATTGAACTATTAATTTTAATTCATTTCAAATTTTAACTTATTCTTTTTTATTTTTCCCCAAAATTCTCAGATAGTTTGGTATCTAAAATTTGGTCAACATCCTGGCCCACAAATCTCTTCCAAAACCAATGATCCCTCCACACCCTCTC
Source organism: Morus indica (assembly GCA_029231665.1). Classification (NCBI taxonomy): domain Eukaryota; kingdom Viridiplantae; phylum Streptophyta; class Magnoliopsida; order Rosales; family Moraceae; genus Morus; species Morus indica. The sequence goes on along the minus strand of JACAGA010000070.1, from coordinate 228,477 downwards.
CATCTTCTCAATAGGCACATTCTTGGTCTCCGGCAAAAACAAGTACACAAACCCCGTCATCACCACCACCCAACCCCCAAAGAAGAAGAAAATCCCTGACTTGAAACGACAAAGGATCGCCAAAAAAGTCTGCGCAACGACAAAAGTGAACACAAAGTTCACCACAACGGTTATACTCTGCCCGGCAGATCGAATCTCCAACGGAAAAATCTCACTCGGAACCAACCACCCCAACGGTCCCCACGACCAACCAAATCCCGCCACGTACACCCCTATCAGAACCAGCACTAAAAAAGCATACCCTTTGGCCATCCCTCCATGGTCACCGAGCTCCGCCGCCATTATTCCTCCCACCATCATCTGGGACATGAACATCTGAATTCCTCCGGCCATGAAAAGAGCTCTTCTTCCAAACTTATCCACTATAAGCATGGAGATGAAAGTGGACACTGTACCGACCGCACCGGTCATAACCGCCGACAACAACGACGCTTCTTCGCCCAATCCCATTGTTCGGAAAAGTAACGGCGCGTAGAACGCTATGACGTTGATTCCCGTGACCTGTTGGAAGAATGGTAATGCTATTGACATGACCAACTGGGGCCTGTACTTTCTCTGTAGGATGTTCTTAAAGGGGCGTTCGATGGTTTTAGCTACGATGCTCGCTTTCAAAATGTCGTCGAATTCTGATTCCACGTCGTCGGTTCCTCGGACTCTTTGCAGCATCAGTTTCGCTGTCTGCGGGTTTTCGCTGCGCTGAATTATGCTGTTGGGGGTTTCTGGGAGGAAAAGCGCGCCTAATGTTAGGACTGAGGCTGGGATTGCAGCCATGACTAGCGATATTCTCCAGCCCCACCCGGCTTTGATCTTTTCTGTGCCGTAGTTGATGAGAGTCGCCGATAGAGCGCCGATTCCGATGCTGAATTGGAAGCCGTTGTTGAATGCGCCTCTGTATCTTGGCGGCGCCATTTCGGAGAGATACAGAGGAACTGACTGCACAAACAGAACAAACAATGCTTAAATTGCTATGAATGATCTTTTTCAAAGACTCTTTTCACTAGATTTCTTTAGCTTTGTCATTTTTTTTAGATGACTTTCATGAATACTTAATTTTTTTTATAAGTTAATCATTAAGTAATCATTGGTCTAATGTATCAATTTTCAATCACAAAAATCATTGATTCTCAAATTTTTGAAAAACGAACCTTTTTAATTTAACGAATACTAGGATCACTTACACTAAAAGTATGTTTAGAAAAGGTACATATCCCTTTATTTTTAGCAAAAGAGTCGAGCAAATAAACAATTAAACAGTAATGGTGATGCTGATCACTAACGGTTTGAGAGCTACCTGGTTACAGAAACCAACGCCAACTCCTAGCATGAGGCGGCCGAGGATTAGCATGTAGATGTTGAGAGCCGCCCCGCCTAAAGCAGAACCGGCGAGGAATGCAGCACCCCCAAAGAGAATTGAAGGCTTGCGGCCAAATGCTCTGGTGACTGAAGAAGCGAAGAAGGAAGCTACTAAGCCGGCTATGTAGAGTGAGGATGTGAAGGATGTCAAGACTTGGCTGTCGAATTTGCAGTAGTTGCTGATCTTGGTGTCTTCTTTCATTTTGAGATACACTTCTGGGAAGAATTTTTTGAGAAATGGCTCCATTGAAGTCACCCCACCTTCATAGTTCAACGTACAAGTACAACAAGAATATTAGCAGTTTAGTGAAACAGAAACAAAAGTTTTCATATTGTGATGGTAAATGTTTGTTCATCAAATGACACGCCCGTTTGGAAAACATCAATCTTTGTTAATCAAAGTGTTCCACATTATGATGATGAGAGGGATGGAAAAACAGACCATAATTATGACAGATATAGATATATATATATATATATATATATTTATAGCAGCAAAAAAGCCTCGTCACTCATGTTTGAGGATAGTGGGGATTCTAACATTAATTCTGTACCAATCAGCTAAATCATTCATTATGCAGAAAAATGCCCATGTAGATGAAGCACTAAAATAGAGTCTACGAAGACCAAAAACAAAACAAATAGTTCAAATTCATTCATTGTCTGAGCTGCTGCAAATAAGCTCATAATATGGTTCATCAAGTAAAAAAAAAATGATGGTATGATGAAGATTTGGGAAATATAGAGAAAGACCTGAAATTCCAATGTCATAGCCGAAAATAACACCTCCCATGGCTGCCATCATACATGAGAGGATAACAAAAGTAGTGATTTTGCCATTGTATTGCCCACCTTGGTTCGTTATTGCCAGCCCCACTGCCATAGCTTATGCCAAACAGGAAGGAGGAGAGGCAGAGATGAGAGATAACAAACAGATAGAAAAAATGAGAGATCAGAGAGATAGTTTCAGTAATGGATACAAAAAAGAAAATGTTAATGTAGCAGTCTTGTTTGACTGGTAGTCTTGGATGTCAGTATCAGTGGAAATGTGGGAGAGTATACTCTAGAGTCAAGACTAGGCATCTTTTTCTTCTTATCACCCAAAAACAAAATGAGTTTTTTGGCGCTATTATCACGACTTTAGTGAATTCGCAAGTTGATTCTTTGAGCTTTTAATTTTGGTTAATCATCCCTTAAATGCAATGAAATATTGCGAAAAAGCCTCCAAACCAGTGAAGGGTGTTGAAATTTAGGAGATAACCTTCTATCATCCAAATTCAATCTCTACTTTGAAATAAGGGTGGCGTGTACGACAACGGTTTCTATGCAAAATTTTATGTCATCTTTTATATGAGGTATTCTACAATAATTTATTTAATAAAGATTATTTATCAAAAATTAAATGTTCAGTAGAAATTTTGACCCCGTTCATTTTACTAATTCGACTCTAGAATTCGAGTTTTATTACAGTAAAAAACCATCAGAAACAGTCATATCTATTTTTTTTTTTTTTTTTTTTTTTTTGCTACAGTAAAAAGTCATATCATAAAGTAACATCTCAATTCAAATTAAAAACTCAAATCAATGAACTAAACGGGCATTTGTCAACTCATAAAAACTTTGATGACAAACTATCCAAAAACAATAATATAATAATGTTGCTGGACTTTTTAGAAATGTGTGGTTTGAACATAGAAATTTTTGATTTGGAGAAATAATTCAGAATCAGGCCTCGTTTATTTAACCGATTTGAGTTTTGTTATAGTAAAAAGCTCTAAAAAACAATCACATTTAACTTTTTTGGTAAAAAGTTCTCATATAAAGCCACTTCTTAACTTGAATTAAAAACTCAAATCAGTGAACTAAACGAGCCCTAAAACATGAGTTAGGAGTGACATGGAGTTCACAATCAGACACCTCATTGTTGCTGAATCGATTTAAGCAGAACCACTTAATAGTTCTATTTTGTCTTAATAATCTCCGACGTCAGAAAAAAAAAATATTTTTCTCTAAAGGTTTCGTCGATAATTTGTATATGATCATAATTTTATAGGAAGCATGTTCTCCCACAATTATTGAAGGAGAATCTTTTAGAACTATTAGGGTGTGTTCGTTTGGCAGGTCTGATTCAAATTAGCCCAATTTGAATCAGCCCAATAACCCAAGTCAGTGTTCATTACCACCAACTACTCCATTCAATTCGAATTGTGACTCGAGTTTAGCGAATTCAACGGAGGCCTGAATTCGCATTAACTCGAATCTCTGTCTACAGTACTTACGCTCTGCCCAACTCGGCGAAAGGTTTGTTTCCCCGGGATATTACCGTTGCTTTTCTCCTCTCTTCCCACGGAGATCTGTCTGCCGTTGCCCATACCCACAGGTAAGCAAAAGCTCTGCAGGTCGTGTCTTGTCCATCGTCCCCGTGACTTCTCGGTCGTGGACCCCCGTGACTTCTCGGTCGTGGCTCTACTGGGAATTGCAGATCTTTCCTTGGTCTGTGGTGTGGGATTCCCTTGTTTTTTGCCCGTGCTTTCTTTCCTCGTTCCACCCTATGTCCTCTGTCGTTTCCCATCATCCACAGTCGTTTCCCTCGTCCACAGAGCCCAGAAATTGCAGATAAATCTCTCCCCCGGTGAGCTTTGTCCCAGATCTCTCTCTGTCGTTTATGCATGTCGGTGGAACCTTTTCCCCAGTCCTCACCGCTTCCGCAAAAACGGCCGAACAAAATGGTAAACTCCGCGATCGGAAACCTCCGTTGGCGGTTATTCTGAGCAGTTGTCTCCGTAAGTGGCGACGTCCAACCAACACTCGCCGTCATCGGTGGAGAATCTCAAGGCACCGCAGTCGGCGACTGAAAGAGTGGGGTATTCCGAGCTCATCCATCCGAGGGTTATTGGTTGAAGCGGACACGCGTTCATCAATTGGGTCGAATACGGTAAGTCTTCTCACATGATTTTATAAATGTTATCTGTTGGTGCACTTGAGGTTCGATGTTCATGCTTTCTGGATGTCACAGTTGACGTTATATTCACATTAGGCATTTCCACATGCAACTTTTATGCCCATTTCGAATGCTTCGGATTGCATACCACATGTTTGATAAAATGCCTAAACGGAACGGTATACTGGAATTGCTTTTGTTTACTTGGGATTTTTGGATTCCCCTGCATTGCTATAGGCTGCTAGTATTCGGCTGGGATCATGTATAGTAGTAGATCTTTCGCTGCTGGTAGTAGACAATTGTTGGCCTCAAAATTTGAAACAATGATCTGGAATCCCGGTAACCAACTATGCGGCAGTTTCCTAGGTAACGGTCCCATGTGCTCTAGTCAATATAACACATTTTGATCTTTGGCTGCTAGTCATGTCTATTGTGTATAGTTTTGGGATTACCCCGTTTCACTTGCCACATTAGTTTCTATCCATATATTTGGACAGCCACATTGGCTGCCCGGCTGCATATGCCCAATGCAGCCGGCTTGTTCTTCTAAAAATGGTCCCATGTGCTCTATGCGCTTACAACATAAGAAGGAGTGAGACTTATGAGCTAGAATCCGAAAGTGTAGACTTCCAACTTACCATAGCACCCTAAATTGCAGTTATCAATGAGAACTATTCTAATTTGCTTATGCGCTTACTTCTCATGAAACATTCACATTTCACATGTTTCTAATGCATTTTTTGTGTTTCATTTATATAAATATACTACACATGTACTTCTTGGATGAGAAGATGAGCTCTTCTTCTTCATCTTCGCCGGATTATTGGCAATGATGAATCATTTTTACAATGCATATCAGTTTCGTTGTAGCGCTACTCTTTAGGTGTTTAGGCAGTTGTTAGTTGCCGCTTTATTTATGCTTATGCGATGGATTGACCGACCCCCCCTAGTGTAGTAGTCCGACACTTGCAAGAGGAATGTCATCCCTAACCTCATAAATAATGCTTGGTAGCGCAACTGCCTTGGCTTTAGGTTAGTGCTCCGAAACTGCATGATGACACTTTTATACGAAATTCTGAGCCAAATGCGATGCATCATGATGCTTTAATCATCCATTCTTGTTTGTCGTGGCATATTGCTCTTTCTTGCCGTGGGTGGTGGTCTTGATGTTTGTTTTAGATGCCGCGAAGAAGAGAAGAGGACGTGACTTTCTATTGGACTGAAAAACAAAAACATGCACTGTTAGTGAAACTTGCGGCTTACAATAAGAACAACAGACGGCAACCGGAGGTAGCTGATTGGGAGCAATGGGCCACGGAATTATCCCCTCTATTTTCCAGTCCAATTCCTCCAGGCCGAGTGAAGGAGGCAAAGGAAAGACTAAGAAAGAAATTCAATGCTGCGCTTGCCCTTCGCACGAGCACCGGCCTCGGATGGGATCCAGTCCTAAATTGCCCAACGTGCACGGACGAATACTGGGAAGACTTCTGCAAGGTTAGTTCTTTATTTTATGTACTTCTGCATATGTATTTGCGTAAGATGTTATCAACCAATTGCTGATTCCCAAGTTGCGGTGAAAACAGACACACAAATGGGCAAAGGGTGCCCGTCGCGACCCCCTCAAAAATTATGACCTCTACTACGAGGCATTCGCGAGTACGCGGGCACGTGGTGCCTTCGAATCACGGCAGGACGATACCGAAGAAGAAGATGGTACCTCACAACCGCACGTAGAGGAAACAGAGAATGTAGTTGGCGAAACCTCTCAAGGTGGTGAAACTGAGGAAGGTTTTGTGCGAACAATGAGAAGCGCGCTTCATTCGTCGGGACGTTCACTGAATATTGCATCTTCTTCGCGGCCAATATCGAAGAGACAAAGCAGGAGCGGGGTAAGAATGATGGATCCAGAGACGAAACTACTTTTGAAGAGTATAGCCAATACTCTTGAAAGTCGCCAGTCTAGCAAAGGCACCAGTTCTGGGGCGACGCAGCCTGAAGACACGCCGACGTCAGCATTTGACCGTTGCTGTGAGGTCATAAGTGAAATGCTACTTGACGACGAACAGGTTGTCTCTTTTAGTGAGTATTTGAGCTGGAATCCAAATTGTCAGATCCTGTTCTTACGTCTGAAAGAAAGCCAACGCCTGCTCTATGTGTTGAAAACGTTGAAGGCGTTGTCCAACCAGCAGACGCCACCCACTGGACCCACATACAACATGCCTCAAGGATCACCTTTTATGGGTTCCCAACCGTGCCCACCCCAATATCAACAACAATTCCCCGGAAATCATCCAGCTTTCCCCCAACAACCGACGAACTTAACTCAACCCTCGCCCAACTATCAGCAACCGCCGCACGCTTTTCAACAAGTGCCTCCCAATTTACAACGCCCACCACAATACTACATGGGTAGTCAATACCCCAGCTTCCCAGGCCAATTTGGTGGAGAAGGCAGTGACGATCATGTGTAACGGCGAAGAACTCTCATTTAGTTATTTTTTTTATGCTTTATGTTGATGTTGTTGACATTCTTATTCACGAACTCTCATTTATTAGCGGCTTCTGTACTATGTTACATTGTGAGTTTTACATTTATCTGTTGCATTTGTGAACATTGGGAGCAATAGGCCTACGGCCGGTATCTACCGTTCATTTCCTGTTAATGACATTTGTTTTCACATTATGAGACAGGTTTTACTTTGCGGAATTATTATTGTTCAATTGTTATAGGATTATTTGTTGCATATTGGTATTGTATAGCATATACCACTTTCAGGTACCATGTCGCATGCTGGCCCATCAAGGCAAGGAAACACCCACACCGTGAATGGTGATTATGACTCTGAAGATGACTTCGTACTTGGTGCTGCCGCAGTGTGGCTATGTTGCGACGACTTCTTGGAAAGACCTCTTCCAAGACCAAGAAATAATAGTCATTACACAGGTCATCAACGTCTTGCTGATCTGTTAGATGGCCATGAACTAGTGATCTACAATAAAATAAGAATGGGAACAGATTGCTTCAAGCGGTTGAGTTGGTTACTTGAACAGAAGAATCTATTAAGGAATACTAGAAACATGAACGTGGACGAACAACTGATGATTTTCCTCACAATTGTGTGCCAAAGCGAAAGTAATAGGGAGACGCAACATCAGTGGCAGTATTCGGGAGCGACAATCTCAAAGTATTTTATGATTGTACTGAATGCCATATATCGACTACGACATGATTTTATTGTGCCCCCGGACTTTAACACTATTGACCCGTTCATTGAAACTAGTGGGAGCAAATACAGGCCTTGGTTTGATGTAAGTCAATGTACAATTTTACGTGTTCACTCCTTCGCGTATGTTAGATAACCTTATTTGGACTAATTGAGTTTTAATTTGCAGAAATGTGTTGGTGCACTTGATGGAACGCACGTTCCTTGCGTTCCACCGCCCGACAATCCAGAGGTATGGAGAAACAGGAAAGGATTTATGTCTCAAAATGTTCTGGGTGTATGTTCGTTTGACATGAAGTTTACATACATGCTTGCTGGATGGGAGGGATCTGCACATGACGCACGTGTGCTAGAATCAGCCCTAGATGGCCGACACAAAAAGTTTCCAACTCCTCCTGAAGGTAAACATCGTTTCTATATTGCTAAGTGGTAAAAAGTTGGAATTTAATTATATTGACGGATGATTTTGTAGGCAAATTTTATTTGGTAGATTCTGGGTACGCAAACAGAGGTTGTTTCCTAGCACCATACCGTGGTAGTACGTACCACTTGCAAGAGTATAGGGCACGCCGAGGACGACCTCGTAGCGAGCGGGAGTTGTTCAACTACACACACTCATCGCTCCGGAATTGTATCGAGCGAACATTTGGGGTGTGGAAAGCAAGATTTCGCATTCTCAAGATTATTAACAACTACCCAATGAAGAAACAGGTAAAAATACCTATTGCTTGTGCGGTCATACATAACTTCATACGCATGTTCCAGCATGATGATAGATTTATGGCACAATACTTTCAAGATGGGATTCCGGTAAGTGAAATCGATCCTGAAAATGCGGAACAAGATGTAAATCAAAATCACAACCCAGATCAGGCAACAAACACAGCAACCAACACAGCATCTCCTGCGCAGATGCGCCTCATAAGAGATGAAATGGCAAGTTCGATGTGGCAATCCCAACGCACAAACAACAATCAATAGTAGGCAATTATTTGACAATGTATAATTCGACATATTTCAGGCAATGTTGTTTCTCTTTTTTTTCATCGTTCGTTTTTTTTTTTCTATGTGACAGTTAATTTATTACTCTATTAATTTATTACATGTACTTCTAATTTGAATATGATATGTTAAAAAAGGTGGAAGCCTCTTCAATTTACCGGGAGAATATTTTTTTTTTATTCATATCACTTAAAATAAATGAAAATTGAGATGGTAGTTGGAATTATGAATCTGTGAAATGAACACATCACTGTTCGAATTGTGAGTCAAACTTGAGACTCTAATGCACTCCTAAACACTAACTCCGATTCCAAGCACAATTCCAATCATGATTCTAACTCCAATCATAACTTTAACTCAATTGTAACAATTGTGATTGGTGAAGTGAACACACCATAATGGAGATTTTAGAAGTCCATGAACACATACATGAATGGACCATAAAGTCCATGCCTGATTTTTGCGTGGTCCTATGATATGTACGTTTTAATTTATTCCTTAAAATGGTTTTTTTTTTTCATTATTTTTTTTTAACACACTTTGTTGGGATTTGTTTACCTCCTATCCTCTCTAACTGCAATTGTTGATGTGTTGTCAGCCTCTTATTTTAACATTAATATATTTTTCAGCTTGTTTTTTATTAATTCGAGTTTTTAATTTAACTTTATACATGATTTTATGTAAAAGTTTTGTATTATAGTAAAAAAAATTAGATGTAATTTTTTATGAGAGTTTTTAATTATAGGTAAAATTAAAATTGAAAACTCAAATCAATAAAATAAACGAGATATTCTTTTGTTCGTCATTGCAACCTCACATACAAAATGATCAAAAATAATTTTAGCAGTACTAGTATTATTCTTTGACTGGTATCGGGCCCTTAGTGACCAACCCATAGGATTTGGGCCTTATCGACTCTCTTTTGATTTATTTGATTTATTCATTTAAAAGATATAAATAAAAAAATTCTTTTTAAATTGAAATAAATTATTTAAATGAAAATTGCTAGCGCGATCAATGTCAGAAGCACAACTACTGTATATTACTATCAAAAAGAAAAAAAAATGTACAAGCAAAGTTTTTATACTCTTTAAGACTAAGCACTAACAATACACGTTACCCATGTACATTTCTTTCCCAATTTAAAGGAAAGTATATTTTTGCCCATAATAAAATATTTTCTTAGGCAACGAGTTTTTGTCCGAGAAATCATGACTCATGAATAATTTTTAACCCGTTTATTTCATATATTTAAACTCAAATCATCAATTTTTTATAGTGTTTTTTTCTTATAAAAAATTTAAATTTCATACATCAAAAGTAAGAATTATGATTTGAATATATTTTCTAAACGGTTCTTTGTAAATCCAAAATTTCCAATATTGGTCTCTCTTTGCCACATTTTCTCTCTATCCCTCTAGTTTCTTCCTTCAATACCCAATGCCTTGGCATTTCAATTTTTCATTGTGCCCACACTGGCCACCATGACGGCACCGTCCACGAGATCGTCAAAGACGATATTGTTCGCACTTTTCTTCACTAATCAACTACGAGTTACAAGTTCTTGGTTTTTTTTTTTTTTTATTTTTTTTCTGTTTGAAAATGTTGTACTCATCACTTCTTTCTGTGTATTGGTTTGTATAGTTTTATTTTCCAATACAATACCTTTTTTTTTTGCTATGCCGTTTTTAATTTCCTTTTAATGTTGCCATTTTGGAGATTTCAGCCTTTTGTACTTTGATGTCGTTTTTAACGTATAGATTGCTTCGAATTTAAGCCGTTGAAGATGTTTTGGTCGTGTTAATTAATGTCGTTTTGAATTTCATTTCGTTTTTATACCATTGTCGTTTTCCATTTGATGTCGTTTTTACTCTTTAACCATTGTCGATTTTTTCTCGCTTCGTGTCGTTTTAGTCTTGGTGCGGTAACTGTGAGTGTCTATGCATGCATTATGTATGCGATCTATATGTGCAGTTTTTATTACTCATCCACACACTCGTACACGCAGCTTTTGTAATATTATTAATTATTGTTGTTCTTATCTTCAATTATCCGTGTCTTTTTAAGACACCTTTTTTCCCAGTCCATATATATGTGGAGATATTAGGCAGTGCTAATTCTTCATTAGCTCTAATTATGTTTAACACAGTTTTAATTAGTCATGAGGATTAATTACAAATATTTTCCTCACCCCTATTTCTGGAGTTTGTTATTCTTTATCGTGATGTGTGATTCTCATGAGTTTTATAATATTTCGTTTGCTTTCTGTTATGCCACCTGGAACTTGCTATAGGTTCAGTGATTTCTTTGTATTGTATGAACTATTACATATAAGGGGTAATATACAATTATTCACATCATTTTCTTTTTCAATTATTTCTGACTTGGTATCAGAGCCACCATGACTGAGGTCGGCGGAGATCCCATTGAAGAATCCTCCCAAACACCTGTTTCCAATGTTTCTACACCAAGACATTGCCGCCAACTATACAAATAATCAACCAATTAGCAAACAATATCGTCTCTACTCAGTTGAGTGATGATAATTTTCTGCTATGGAATCAACAGCTCCTCACTGGCATCAGAGGACTCAAACTCGAAGAATACCTTACAGGAACATCAGTGTGTCCAACAGAGCTCACACCAACAATCAACGGACGTCTAGGATCCGTAAATCCAAAATATGTAGCCTGGACCAGACAGGACCAGCTTATTGTTGCATTTATGCTAGCCTCCATGAAGGAGAGTATTTAGACTCAAATAGTGGGCTGTCACACCTTAAGTGAAATCTGGGCTCGAGTGAATCAAGTCTTTGCTACACGCTGTTGTGCTCTTGTTATGTAGTATAAGTTGCAACCTCAAACTTTGAAGAAGGGAGGTATGACTATGCGTGACTATCTTAGCAAAATGAAAAATTATTGTGATACTTTAGCTGCTTATGGCTATATTATGTCTGAAAAAGATCAAATCCTTCACGTTCTGACTGGTGTTGGTTTTGAATATGATTTTGTGGTGGTCACAATTACCTCTCGCACTGAGCCTTACTCTGTGGCTAATGTTGGAGCCTTGTTGTTGGCTCATGAGAGTCGTATTGAACAATACTCTGTTAATTCGGATGACACCGCACCCGCTGCAAATCTGACTTATTAGCAACGAAAAAGATATGGAAATTTCTCACAGAGATCTTCACAAACACTTGGTCAACAATATACTCAAAGTAGTCAGTTTGAAAACAACATGGGACGAGGTTGTGGCAGACGTAACAGTGGCCGCTCCTGGGGTACAAACACACGACCTTAGTGTCAGCTATGCTGGAAATATGGTCACACTATTCAGCAGTGCTATCAACGTTTTGATGCGAGTTTCACTGGCTCTAACAATAATAATAGTGGAAATGCAAGTTACGACACTGTTGGTTCAAACTCACCAACGGCTGCAGTGGCGTCCACTACTCCAGATTTGCACACAAAAGAAGGATGGTTTCCAGACTCAGGTGCAACCAACCTTGTCACTAATGACTTGAACAATCTGTCTATTGGTGCTGAGCATCTTGGCTCCAATAAGCTGCTCATGGGTAATGATAAAGGTCTGGCTATTAGACATATTGGTTCAGTTGTAGTTAGCAGCCCTGATTCCCATCATAATTTCAATCTTTGTAATTTGCTTCATGTGCCTTAAATCACAAAAAATCTTTTAAGTGTTAGTAAATTTGCTCTAGATAATAATGTTTATTTTGAGTTTCACCCATTCTCTTGTGTTGTGAAGGACTGAGCCACAGGAGTAGCTCTTCTACAGGGAATACTCCATGAAGGACTGTACAAGTTCCAGCTCACTAAACCTGTTCCCAGTCTAGTGTCTAAGTCTATCAGCAGTCAATTCCCTAAGGTTGCAAACCAAGACACCAACACTGGTGATAATTAATGTTTGTCAGATGGTTTGTCATGTGTTTATGTTTTAGATGTATGGCATAAGCGTCTAGGACATCCAGCTTTGCCTATTGTCAAAACATTTTTGTCACGATGTAAAATTTCGATTTCAATTAATGATAATTTCAATTTTTGCACATCTTGTCTATTTGGAAAAAACCATCGTTTTCCTTTTCCTCAGGTAGAAACTATGTTTACAGCACCATTACAAATGATCTCCTCTGATTTAAGGGGGTGCATCACATGTTGTTTCATCCAATGGTTTTCGTTATTATGTTAGTTTTGTTGATGCATATTCAAGATTCACATGGATATACTTTCTTAAGCTTAAATAAGAAGTGTTCCAAGTTTTTCAACGGTTTAAGGGTCTAGTAGAAAATCAGTTTGATACAAGAATCAAAGCCTTACAAACAGATTTGTTAGGAGAATATAGACCCTTGCAAAAATTCTTTCAACTTCATGGTATAAATCATCGGTTGTCATGTCCTCGTACCTCAGAACAAAATGGAATTGTTGAGCACAAACATAGGCATATAGCAGAGTCCGGTCATACCTTATTGGCTCAAGCGTCTTTGGCTCTTAAATTTTGGGATGATGCATTTTCTTATGATGTCTTTCTAATTAACAGACTTCCCACTCCAGTCCTTCATGGCAGTACTCCTTTGGAAAAGCTATTTAAGGTAAAACCCGACTGCTCTATGCTTAGAATTTTTGGTTATGCTTGTTATTCGTGCTTAAGACCCTATAATACTTATAAGCTACAATTTAGATCAGTTGCTTGCACTTTTTTGGGTTATAGTAATCAACACAAAGGATTTAAATGTCTTCGTCCAGAGGGTCGGTTGTATATATCTAGACATGTCCAATTTGATGAGTCTACGTTTCCTTCCTCAACAAATGCTCCCAAATCTAGTCCTGAAAGTTCAAAGTCCCTTTCCACTTGTTCTTTGCCAATATTGTCACAACCTCTAAATGAATCCTCTCATGAGACAGATTCACAAACTCTCTCACCAGAGGACTCCCCAACTGTGTTAAGTCCATCAACATCCATTAAGTCATCACATGATAGTCCTACCTTTTCATATTCAATGTCACCTTCTAGGAGCCCTGCACAGAACCAACATGTTGACAGTAGCCTAGAACCTGCACCATTTCAGAACAATCATCATATAATTACTCAAGCCAAATTGGGTGTTTTCATACCTAAGGTATATCATGTTACTGATTTATCTTCTACAAAACCTCTTAATGTTCATAAAGCTATGTCTTGTGATCATTGGAAAGCTGCAATGGATACAGAATTTAATGCCTTACAGGAGAGCCGCACTTGGTCTCTTGTTCCCAAACCCCATGATAGACCTATTGTTGGATGCAAGTGGGTTTACAAAGTCAAACGTAATCCTGATGATTCTGTGTCTCGTTACAAAGCAAGGTTGGTGACGAAAGGATATTCTCAAACTGCAGGTTTTAATTTTTCAGAAACTTCTAGTCCGGTTGTGAAGCCAGTTACTATTTGGGTGGTGTTGACTATTATCTTGACTAGAGGTTGGTCCTTGAAGCAATTAGATGTCAATAATGCATTTCTTAATGGCGTTTTACAAGAAACAGTCTATATGGAGCAACCTCCTGGATATGAGTAGCATTTTCCCCAAGGTTCACTTGTTTACAAATTAAACAGGGCCTTATATGGTCTTAAACAAGCTACATGTGCTTGGTTTGATAAGCTAAGAATTTCACTTGAGCAACTTGATTTTTCCTCTACTAGAGTAGACAACTCCTTGTTTTTCAAGTTCTCCACTACTTCCACCATCTTTATTCTTGTGTATGTGGATGATATCTTAATCACAGGGAGTGATAATTCTGAACTTAAGAAGCTTATTCATCTATTCAATCATAGGTTTTCTCTTAAGAATCTTGGAAGGTTGTCCTTCTTCTTAGGTATTGAAGTTTCCTATACTACTCAAGGTGGTCTTCTTCTTCATCAACACAAATACATTAAAGATTTGCTTCAGAGGGTCAACATGGCATAAGCTACACCACTGCCCACTCCTATGATTGGTGGCCTCAAACTCTCAACTCGGGAAAGAGATCCATTGGAAAATCCCACATTATATAGAAGTGTTGTTGGGGTACTCTAATACTTAACTGTTACTCAGCTTGATATTGCCTATAGTATGAATAAAATGTGTCAATTCATGCAATAGCCATTAATAACTCATTAGCGAGCAGTGAAAAGGATCTTGCGATACTTGCAAGGGACTGCTCAGTTTGGTCTTCATTTACCTCGATCCTCTAATCTTTTGTTGCATGCTTATTGTGATGCTGATTGGGCTACTGATCCTGATGATCGTAAGTCCACCACTGGTTACTACTTGTTCCTTGGAGCTTGTCCGATTTCATGGAGTTCAAAGAAGCAGCGAACCATTTCCCGATCAAGTACAGAAGCAGAGTATAGAAGTCTGTCACCACTTCTGAACTTGTCTAGGTTCAATCCTTGTTGTGCGAGTTGAGAATTCTTCAGACTAGACCCCCCATTGTCTGGTGTGACAATCTCAGTACAGTTTCACTAAGTGCAAATTCCATTTCCACTTGAAAATGAAACACATAGAGCTTGACTTGTATTTTATCCGTGAGAAGGTCTTGGCTAAGACACTTGCAGTACAACACATACTAGCTGTAGAACAGAGTGCAGACATTCTTACCAAGCCTCTCTCTTTTGGATTCTTCTATAAGCTCAGATCCAAGCTCAGTGTTGTCTCTTTAACCATGCTGAGTTTGCAGGGGGATGTTAGGCAGTGCTAATTCTTCATTAGCTCTAATTATGTTTAACACAGTTAGAATTAGTCATGAGGATTAGTTACATATATTTTCCTCACCCCTATTTCTGGAGTTTGTTACTCTTTGTCGTAATGTGTGATTCTCTTGGGTTTTGTAATATTTCTTTTGCTTTATGTTATGTCACCTGGAACCTTGCTATAGGTTCAGTGATTTCTTTGTATTGTATATAAACATTGTACATGAGCTGTTAAAGGGCAATATACAATTATTCATATCATTTCCCTTTTCAATTATTTCTGACTGTAGATATGTATATATGTGTGTATATATTTGTCGATTTTTCAGTTTATACTATTCTTCGAACTTCGAAATCACCATTGGTCTTTAGTTTTATGTTGTTTTCCAGTCCGAAATCGCTATTGGTCTTTAGTTTTATGTGGTTTTCCAGTGCATGTCGTTGTTTGGGGTCATTATCGTTCCCCCGCCGGAAAGTGACATTCATGTTTAACAGGTTGACGTCGTTTGTAAAGGTTTCTGTCGTTTTCCTTTTTTTTTTTTTTTTTTTTTTTTTTTTTTTTTTTTACTGATGTTGTCCCAAGAATAATTTTTGTTTTTTCGTTTCCCATTCTTTTTCATTTTTTTTGTCGGTTTCTTATATATTTTATACTTAACTTTTTTTTTATCATGACCATGTCGTTTTTCATTTTCATATCGATATTTTATCTGTTCATTTATGGTTAATGCATTTCAAAAAGAGAAAAAAAATATTGTAAATACGTTTCAATCGTCTTACCAATTTATGATGTTTTTCAAATTTACTGTCGTTTAAGTGGTCATTGCCTTTCTTTCTTTTTTTTTTTTTTTTTTTTTGGAGTGATTTCGTTGTTGAGGTACTCGGTATAATCTATTTTATTGCCCTTTCTTTTCGTGTTCTTTATGTTTTTAGTGATGTCGTTTCAATTGTGTCCCTTTTCTGGTTGGTACCATTTCTCACTTGTTATCGTTTTCCATTATTATTGTCGTTTTATATTTATTTCTTTTGTTATATGCAAATGTTATTTTTATTTATTGTCGCTCTTATAAATCTTATCTTGAGGTCCCTGGCTCATGATTTAGACCGGTTTTTAGCCTGCTTATTGACACCACAAATGATGACACAAGGAAAGCAATGGTATTGGCGGTTCGCACTACTCGAATCAACTATAAAGATGCATTAATTTTTGAGTCTGTTTAGTTTGTTGATTAGAGTTGAGATTTTAACTTTATATGAGAGTCTTTTATTATAGTAAAAATATTAAATATAACTATTTTTGAAAACTTTTTATTGTAGTATAATTTAAATTTTAAATTCGAATCGGTAAAATGAATGAGACCTTCGTTAATATTTGTGAGGGGATCTCTCCTTCCTGGTGGGAATGTTCTTGACCGTGGGCAATCTGTCCGCCGGAGGTTTGTTTCTTGAAATGTTCCGATACAATTCCGGAACATCCAATTGCTAATATTTACAAATTAGAATTAATGCTGGAGACAGCCAACCACTACTCCAAATCTAGACGAATATGATTAATTTGGAATGGACTAAAAAATCAAGGACAAAAGTTTTTTCTTTTTTTTTTTATTGAAAAAAAATCTAATTGTATGGCATGTTTAGAAGAGTAGATTGAAATCTATACTTTTTTCTTATAATCTTTTAAGAATAGCATAATTACGTTGTAATTGCTATAATGATTTTCACATCTTATGCTACAATATTATATAATAAGTATTCTAATAATATTAAAATTTTCTATTTATAAAATATTTAAATTATTTTTGTTATATTTCAAATGACTAATAATAAGATTATACCTGTTTTCAAAATAATAATAATAATAATAAATTATCTTACCCTTCCAGTGCATTGTCCTAAGAATTCTACCCTTTTATGTACACTACCCCTTTCATTACTCAGATACGCTTTTATAACAAATAAAAAGACTATAATACCTAGAGTTATATCCAAAACCTAATTTATTATCTCTTGATCCGGTGTTGATTATAATACCTAGACTATAATACCTAATTTGTTTAATCTTGTGTTGATTTTAGAGGTAGTGTTGCTGGTATTGCTAATGCCTATGATCGATATTAGAAAAAGAGACAACATTTCATTTTTTAGTTGAAAATTTAAAAAACAAATGTTGATTATAAAATATAATCTATTAAATTATAATCGACGATCAATGATGAGCCGAATTCAACTTGACATTTTTTTAAGTAAAAATAGAAAATAATATAGTTAGATTATGAAGTAATCTAACAAATTATGGCAAAGTCTGGAGACAACCCATCAATAATCAGCAAAGTAACGTTGATTTTGATCACACATGCTCAATTCATTGGACACATGTTCCACAAAAGGGAAGATAAATTTGGTTAGTAGTCGTCGTCATCTCTACAGGGGTCTAGGATGAATTCAGAGCATACAGTACACTAGGGTAAAATACCAATTGGCAGCTAGGGAAACAGCACGGCCACGATACTGATTAGTGCCCACAATCTCTGAATCTCTGATGACGTATAAGGATGTTTATCGAATCCGTCAATTTGATTAATCGGCATAATTCAATTAAATCCAACGGATTAAATTGGATTGAAAACGATTAGATTAATAGTGGATTGAGATTTTTTAAATCCGTAACAACATATTAAATTGTAAATTGAGCATTTCTCAATCTGCATAATATGTCAATCCAATATATGTAATAGAATTTATTTTTTTAATTATGTAATGCATATAATATATAATATACAAGATTATTTTCATAAATGCCTCTTAAAATATATATTTTGTTTTAAAAATGCCCTCTAATTTTTTAAAATAGTTCAAAATACCCCTTGATATATGAAAAACGATCTAGGATATCCCTGCTGTCCACTTCCGTCTATAATTATAACGAAATTGATGACATGGCGTGTTATTTAAAATTAACTAGAGCATTAAATTCTAATTAAATGTATAAAAATATTAAATAATAAAACAAGTTATAATTAAATGTATAAAAAAAAACCCTCAAACCCTAAAATACATAACAGACCAGACAAACAACTCTCACGAAAACAAACATCCAGCCACCGCCCATCTTGCTGGCCATATTGCCACCGCCGTCCGACGACGATCTAGCTTTGTCCATTCTGCAAGCTGCTTCCCTCAGGACGACAAGCCCCACTCACCCAACTAGATCAGACCAGCCCACCCCTTTTCCTTCCTCTCATGGAACCCAACAAATCTGGCTTTTCTTCCTCCAATGGAACCCAACAAATTTGGCTCAATCCAATTAAGTGAAGTTAATTGGTATTCAAAGATACAGAGACAAAGATATAAAGATTAATAGTTCACAAACAAAACAAAAGCCAATCTTTAATTATTTGTTAGATTTCCATAGACTCATTATCACAAAAAGGAGTAAAGTTGAAAATTTTACAAAACTACTACAGAAAGCAATCATCTGAAGGAATTAATTTGAGAAAAGAAAGAGAAAAAGTCATTAACAAGGCATTTGATGAAGACCCATTTGAGTTTGAAATTTGAACATCAAATTATTAGAATTTAGACAAAAATAGCTACATTAACAATGAGTCATCAAAGTTTCGTTCATTTCACCGATTCGAGTTTTCAATTTTAAATTTTTACAGTAAAAAGCTCTTAGAAAATGTCACTCTAACTTTTTTTGCTATAGTAAAAAACTTTCAGAAAATGTTACATTTCAGCTCGAATTGAAAACTCAAATCAGCGAAATGAATGAGGCCCAAATCTTCATTGGGACTTCTAATTCCATCCCTTCGCTTATTTAACGTCCTCACACAGTAAACTTGGGCCGGCGCTGTCACCGACCTACATTTTTTAGATTATGTTTTTCTTTAACAATTGTTTTTAATTGTTAATTCATTGTTTCTAAGTTTAATTATAAGTTTTAATGTGTTGATGTTAGTGCCACTTCAACAATTCCGTTAAAATAGTAGATGAAAATGAACGGAAGGGTATTTTAAATCATTTTTCATATATCAAGAGTATTTTAAATCATTTTAAAAAATTAGAAGGTAATTTAAAACAAAATAAATACTTATTAATAATCCTAATATATATGAAATTATACAATTCTATGCACTGTATACGGCAGATTCAGAGCCCAAAGCTTAAAAAGTGTCTAATACTTTACAAATGCCAAGCCCATTTCCATTGTTGAATTACTTTATGTTATTGTTATGTTTTTGTTTAATTTTGTCATAATTTTAAAAGAATGTATAGATTATTATAAAAAGGGATGAACTACAAGAGTTGAGGTTTAAAACGTAAGTTACTTTGAGAATCCGTAAAATTGGATTGAGAGTCTGAGGCCTCATTTATTTTATCGATTTGAGTTTTTAGTTTTAAATTTTTATAGTAAAAAGTTTTCAGAAAATGTCACATTTAATTTTTTTGTTACAGTAAAAGACTCTAAGAAAATATCACATCTCAACTCAAATTAAAAACTCAAATCTGTGAAGTGAACGAGGCCTGAGATTTTTTTGCCAACTTCCCTACACAGTGCGGAAGACAAAAATCCCCGAATTGCTCATCTATTAAGAGAGGGTGCACACAGAGCGCGCAAGCGTCAATAGACCCAAAAAAAAAAAAGAAAAAAAAATCTCATTTATGTCATAATTAAACACGACCATTTATTATTACCTATCTCTAATGGTTTATGAATTTCTCTTATTTTGAAAGGTCAAGTTGCTCACTTTTATAAAGCTGGAACTTTATCGAACATCAGGAGGCACCACACTGATACTGGTGCCGCTTTTTACTTGTTTCGTTTGGAGAGTTCTTGGCGTTCATTAAAACTGTTCTTATCACACTTTTAATTGGTATATATTGCTAGAACTGCATACTTTTACTGCTTTATATATGATTTTAGCTTCAGTTTCTTGAGAAAGACAAAAAAAAAAAAAAATAAAGGGCGCGTTTAGAATTCGATCTAAAATAATTTATTTTTTTTATATAAAAATAAAAAATAAAGACGTTTTTAATCTCAAACAGAATTATTTTTTAAAAATACATTTGATAGTTTTATTAAGAGATTATTTTTAGTATAAAAACACATTAATATCCCCCTCTCTCTTTACCGAGAGAAGAGAAAATGAAAATAAAAAAATAAAATACGATTAAAAGTTGTTTTTTATTTTTTTTATTTTACACTAAATTAACAAAATTATTTTTATTATTTTTTGTCTTTATTACGTCAAATGCCGTTTTGAAAATATTTTTATTTTTTTCTCAAAAAACGTGAAAAATAAAAACGGGATCAATTCTAAACACAAACTTCGATTAGATGCAACAAAAACACAAATCTTGTAACCTAGAACCAAATGCTTTTACTGCTTTTTGAATTTAGCTTCAGTTCCTTGAGAAAAACAACAAAGAAGGTTTCAGTTAGATACAACAAAAACAAATTATTCTATTATCACTATTAATCTTGTATATATACCTAGAACCCCATAAGTCTATGCAGATAATTAAAATAGATGCATCTAGCACGTTATGGATTCGGTTGTTGAGGTTTCCTTCTCAATGAGATATTTTAAGTTAATGCATGTGGTTCATATGAATTACTTCCGATTCTTTTACATTAAAAAAGAGCTAAAAGAACAAAATCATGTTAAGCCAAAGAGAACTTCAACAATATAGAACATAATACGCAATTAACAATGTATAATATCAAGTCTATCTACCTCACGGGGAATTGATTAGTGATCTGTGGGACCCTTGTGTTGAAATCGTGGCCGTCCATAAATGAAATGTTTGAAAAAGATTGGCAAAATATTATCAGGATCTCGAGGATATTGTAACGATCAATAACCACCATCAACGGCAACATCCATGGGAACTTTGATTTATTGTGAATTATCAAAGCTCAGCCGGGACCCAAATGGACCGACAAAGTTCTTTTCAAATATGTTATAAATGCATGTGGTTTACTAGATATTGCAAGCAACGACATTAGTCATTGAAACGTTAACAAAGACGTCAGTGTTATTCAATATTGCACGTTTTCTATTAATTGTGGTGTTAAATTTTATTGATATTTTATTGATCAACACCACACAATAATAGAAGGTCGACCTTACAGCAAAAAAAAAAATAATAATAATAATTAAGCAGTTTACTTTCAATAACCGATATATCTAACTATATATATATATATATCACCGAGAAATTAAGAATAAGAGATAAATTCATTAATTTACTAGCTAACTATTTCAAAATTTTTCCAACTTTTGTGTTTTGATCAATAAACCAAATGTTGCTTCGTTACCTATAGATACCTATAATTATTTTTTTGATATGATATCTCTATTTAACCTTTTCTTTTTAGTAAACTATTTGCATGTGGAAAGGACGTTTAAGGTCAAAACCATTAATTTTGTCACTTTCGTGATAAATATATACAGAAAATTGATCAAAACCCATGTTCTACATATGATTACGGCTAGAAAAATGATGGAGAATAGGTCAAAAATTGAGGAAAAAGAAAAGGAATTTAAAAAACGTTTGGTAGGCGCCGTTATCGTTATATGTTGCTTACACATTTGGCTTCTTACGATTGTAATAGTAGCAAATTGCATGGACATCTCAGGTCCTCAAGTAAAACATATTATATACATACATATCACAATTTTAAAGTAGAAAAAGTTCTGCCGTTATCGTTATATGTAGCTTACACATTTGGCTTCTTACGATTGTAATAGTAGCAAATTGCCTGGACATTAGAAAAAGTTCTCTCTCTCTCTCTCTCTCTCTCTCTCTCTCTCTCTCTCTCTCTCTCTCTCTCTCTCTCTCTCTCTCTCTCTCCCTTACAGTTTTAATATTTAGGTTTACTGTCCACAAGAACATGTTCTTGCTAAGAAAAGGGTAAAAACTTTATGAAATAGATTCCTTGACATGTCAAGCAATTTTGGTAGTGATAAAACATTGGTGCTTTATGCTTGGATTATTATTATTATTATATTATTTTATTTTATTTTTATGTGAGCAGTCTCTAATACCACCAGTGGATTAGTGCAGCATATAAGAATGGTTTTTTTTTTTTTTTTTTTTTTTTTTTTTCTTCTTCTCTTAAGATGCATTTAGAATTTCATATATTTTACGATCCCATTTTAGGAGCTTTGTCCAACTAATATGTTGTACACCATCGGTGTAACTGAACTTATTTTTACAGTAAAATTAAGTTAGATGCTTTCCGTTCAATTAATGGATCCTAGAATTTCTAAATGGCATCAATTATCTCATCTTTTATTAGAAAATTTATATCTACTCGCTGACAAATCCTCAATCCATTTGAGTCCAATTCTGCAAAGCTCAATATCATTTTCTATATGCAGAAGAAAAGACGTAAAATCGTAATTATTTATCCTTGCATATGTCAAATAAGATCTCATGACCTCAAAGCACATGACCATATATTGCAAACCCTGACCGAAATCCCCAACGACAAAAAATATAAATTATTGTATAGAGAATTCAAATCAATTATTGTATCTACGTGGATTAGCATGAGTCTCCGCCCTTAATCTTTTCCTTTATAAATACCACTGCATAGTTTGCAACGAAAAGCATAGTCTAAACCACAATCAATTTAATACATTGAAAAAAAAAAATCACAAATTAGTGTTGTATTAATACAAAGTCATGGCTGCTATTAAGTTGCCCTTGTTCAGCTTGTGCCTTCCCCAATTGCTTGTTCTATTTTGCTCCTTTCAGCTTTGCTTTAGCTTTAGAGCAAAGCACTTGAACTTGTCAGCCATTGGCACTCATTGGGCGCCCGCCGGAGCTACATGGTACGGCAGCCCCGATGGCGCCGGAAGTGATGGTACGTCACTAATGATTAATTACCATATGTCTAAACATTAATATAATATATACATAATGTACATAAAGAAATTAGCCCGTCTCTCTATAACTCAGGCGCCTAGTTATGAACAAATTAAAATCTTTTAATGGTTTAATGCAGGGGGGTCTTGTGGATATGGAAAGTTGGTGTCGCAAACTCCATTTTCATCCCTGGTTACAGGAATAAGCCCGTCTCTCTATAACTCAGGCAAGGAATGTGGAGCTTGCTATCAGGTATATATAAATAAGTGTTGGTTTTGTCTTTAATTAGTGAAAAATGCTTCGACATTACCGGTGTTAAGTACTACCATTAATAAAAGATAAACTTCACTTATAACTCTCATGCTACGAGACCTAATTTTTATAATTTTTATAAATAAATGGTACTCAATTATTTTTAATTAATAACGTTTGAGTTAATATATATTAAAGGAAAAGAGCCTCTTTTTTCCCTTTTTATTAGTCAATAATAATATCTTTTATTACTGTTTGTTGAAATGACTTTTAATTCTTGCTTCTATTGTTTATAATTATTAATTTTCTATTCCTCTATAATAATACACATAAAACATTATTGATGTGACATGATGTACCTTTAAAAAGCATTATTCTTACCGGCATATATGTACTAATATCATGGTAATTTTGTTTGGCACAATATATAGGTGAAATGTACACAACACCGATCTTGTTCTGGCAAACCAGTGAGGGTAGTTATAACAGATTTATGTCCTGGATGTGTCTCTGAATCTGCTCATTTCGACCTCAGCGGGACTTCATTTGGCGCCATGGCTCTTCCCGGTCAAGAAGAAAAACTACGAGACGCAGGAGTTTTGGAAATTAGATATGCACGGTATAATGTTTATACTTAGGTCTCGTTTATTTCACCTATTTGAGTTTTTAATTTTAAGGGCATGTTCTTTTACACATAAAACTAAAAAAAAAAACAACTCAAGTTTCAACTTTATTCAAGTTCACGTTTTTTTAGGTTTTAACTTCACTCAATTTTACTCAGCTTTATTCAAGTTATAACTTCAACTCAAGTTATAACTCAAATTCAACTAAAAAACTACACTCAAGTTACACTCCAAAAGAAGTTTTTACAGTAAAAAACTCTCAGAAAATGTCATATCTAACTTTTTCTATTACATTAAAAAATTCTTAAAAAATGTCACATCTCAGCTCGAATTAAAAATTCGAATCCGCGAAGTGAGCGAGACCTTAATTGGGCTAGCTAGCTTTTACTTAGTATTCATATACTCAACTAGTTCATAAGAACAATATTCACCAATTAAACATTAGGGTTAATCTCATTTTTAATCTTCATTTTAGTTCTTAAATCTTAACATGCTTAAAAACAAGTCCCTAATTAATAGTTAGTTATTCCATCCAGCCATCAAAATCTCGAAGGAAAATGGCATGCAATGACCATGTGTGGTTTGGCAACGGAGGTTAATTTTGTAATTCTACATGTTAGGGCATAATAATATTTGAGAAGGACAAGACGCCCTTTTCTGTCATAATAATATTTGAGAAGGATAAGACGCCCTTTTCTGTCAATATTTGAAGAAGCAAATGAACAAAATGATTAATTTGGGACAACGCAACCTCTAGTAGTTCAGGAGTTATGAGGAATTCTTTTGAGATGTTTTAGAAGTTATGGACCAAAATGAGTTTTTGCTATTGTTTAGGATTAAAAATGGAATTAACCCAAACATTCAGTAATGTGTTGTGCGTGACATTCCACTATCAAACCTAATTAATTAAAACAATCTCTTTGTCATCTTTTTTTTTTTTTTCTCCTAGTGTGGCATGTGACTATTCAGGGAAGACCATAGCGTTCCACGTTGACCAAGGGTCAAACTCCAACTACTTCGCCACCGTGGTCGAGTTTGAAGAGGGAGATGGTGATCTAGGTGCCGTCGAGCTCAAGGAGGGTTCGTCAGAAGAATGGCGAAAAATGCAACAATCATGGGGTGCGGTTTGGAAACTAGACGCAGGGGCAGAACTACACCCACCATTGTCAATCAAGTTGACATCCCAATACTCAGGCCAGACTCTTATAGCAAAGAATGTGATCCCTCAGGGTTGGGAGCCTGGTGCCACCTATAGATCCGTTGTTAATTACCTATAATATTCACTTCATATATATATATATGTGTGTGTGTGTGTGTGTGTGTGTGTGTGTGTGTGCCATATAGTCTTAATTATGTTTCCATCTTATATTATATGTGTGGAAACTGGTAGCTAGGCATGGTAGGGGCTTTTTTTTTTTTTTTTTTTTTTTTCTTTTTAATACAAGTTTGGGTCTTTTATCAAGGTGATGTATTAGAGATGAAAGTATTAATTATGTGCTAGTAAAAAGGTTGATGTTTGTAGGTTTTTCACAGCTGGCTTCGAGATCAAAGATATGATCCGGCTGCTTGTAGAGATGAAAGTGTATCATTACTCATAGCAATATGAGTTTATATATATATATATATATATATAAAGTTAGATATTGGATATATTTTGGTCTTTTGTAACGTGTGGCAAAGACTTGTGTCTTTTGCTTTGCATTCTGCTTTGAGGTCATTTGGAAAAGAAACATTAAGATAGAGTTGTTTCCTATTTTATATCATGCAGTTTAAGCTTATAAAAATGTATAACATATATTTTAGGTGTTCTCAACCTTGTACTCTTGATTTTGAGTTGCATATCAAATCTATACCTTCTCTTAGTTAACTACTAGTTTTGAGCACTTAAATGAGAACTTTTAGCCTTTAAAGATTATCATTAATTTTTTTTTTATTGGCTTGTTCACAGTCTATACATCACAACTAGTAAAGTCATTGGAGTTGTCAAAATGGGAGAATGTATAAATTTGAAGTGCAAATGAAATCAAAAGGTGCAAATTTGAGGACATTAAAACGCATATCAAATGTTTTTAGTAAGATTAAAATACAGGGTATAAAAATAATAAATATCCCACTAATAAGACATTAACATATTGATATCATTGTAACTTGTACAAAAGTAAGATGATAAGAACATTACATTAAAATAAAATTCTGAGTTTGATTTTGATGGAAACCTCAACTAATTGACAAAGAACGAGACAAAGAAATGAGAATTTTATTCAAATGTAAGAAATCAACTCACTCTAACAATGGTGATATTCGAGAGATCACCGACTCTCCTCAATAAACTCTATACAACCCAAAAGCTAACTCACCACTTGAGCCCCTCCTCTTATTTATAGGCCCCTCTACTAACAAACTAACTAAATTTAGTTATCACTAGAAATGCTTCCTCAAAAAGATTCCTCGACCATCCACGTCAGCAACTAATCACTAAACTATAGACCAGTAGGACCTGCTTCTTATCATTACCCCCCATTCACAAGAACCTTGTCCTCAAGGTTCAAGTGACCGCTTTTGGCGCCGCCGCTTGTTCCCCCTATTCCTCCTCAACTGTAGCTTTAGCTCCATCCCCAACTTCTTCATCCACCGCTACAATGAGAACCTATAGTTGTGGTCTTGTGCAAACATGCTTGAATTGCCATTTCTCCTCACACTGGAAGCATAATCCACGCTCCCTGCAATTCAGCGTCAGAAATTTTCTTCCTGAAGTTGTCTTGTTTCTTGGTGGATTGAGAAAAACTATTTTCTTGGCTCTTGTTGACCGACACGCCTGATTGGCTAGAGTTAGTATGTGTCAACTCTGGGGATCCCTCATTTTTTTTCCACCAGTTTTGGTGGATTCTAGCTGGAGCCACTACCCAGCCAGCTGGAACAACTTCCTATAATGTCTCCACACGTTGAATTCTTCAACCCATCAGTTCTGAAAAATCCAACCCCTTCACCACTTGTTCCAGCCCGTGAAGTCCTTAACATCTGGGCCCGCTCAAGGGCCCAATTCTTTTCTTCAATTTTTTGGGCCAAATCCATCAGGTGGACGAGAGAAGCGGGCTTCACCATACGGACTTTTGCCTTGATTTCCTCGGCTAGACCATTTGAGAAGGTTCCTATTAGAAACTCCTCGTTAGCTTCTCTCAAAGGGAACGAGAGCAGTTCGAATTTCTCACGAAATTTAGCCACCGATGAGTCTTGTCGCAAGGCAATCAAAGCTTCGTAATGGTTGCCAGTTTGCGAAGATCGGAACCGCTGTATCACAGACTCCTTGAATCTCAGCCATGAAATGTGACCAGATTTGGATTCCAACCACTAGAACCAATTCAGTGCCTAACCGCTGCCGCCACTCGTTTTGCCTCCACGACGCCTTGGACCTAGAAATATCGCTCAAGCCGAAACAACCAGCCGAGCGGATCATCGCCGCTGAAAAGAAGGATCTCCATTCGGTGAAATCTTGATTCTCCGCCACTTGGTACTAAACAATAACCGGGGTGAAATGCTGCCGCCGTTGCGCCACCGCCTTCCACATCGTTCGAAACAGAAGCCCCAGCCTGCTATGCCGGTGGATTCGCTCCGCTCCCTGACCTCATCCAATCAGTAAGCTCCTTCATGTATTCCTTCACAGCTCCCATGTCCACCGAAAGCTGTCTGACGACTCCTTTGAGTTCTTCGACGTCTTTCTCCACAACTTCCACTCTTCCGTCCATTTTTCTGACTTTTGAAGCTACCATTCCCAGACGGAACTGTTCTAATACCAATTTGATGGAAACCTCAACTAATTGACAGAGAACGAGACAAAGAAATGAGAATTTTATTCAAATGCAAGAAATTAACTCACTCTAATAATGATATTCGAGAGATCACCGCCTCTCATCAATAAACTCTATACAACCCAAAAGCTAACTCACCACTCGAGCCCCTCCTCTTATTTATAGGGCTCCTCTACTAACAAACTAACTAAATTCAGTTATCACTAGAAATGCTTCCTTAATAAGATTCCTCGACCATCCACGTAAGCAACTAATCACTAAACTACAGATCAGTAAGACTTGGTTCTTATCAAATTTTTATCTCTTATTTTTAATTAATACTCTTTTAATTAATATAATGAAAAATAAAGAAAAAAAATCTAGACTGTGTATTTATCTCCCTCTTCCTAAAAAAATAAGTACCAGGCCAATTTAAAGCTTCAATCAATACAGAGGGCATCCAATGAGCCCAAGTTGAAGAGTTCATGATGCCCGTTACACGTCTCCATTCAGTTAAGCCAATCTGCCTTCGTTGATTCAGCAACAGACGACAAATAAATGCGAAAGAATCTAACCAAAGTGAAAATTGATGGGTTTACTAAAGCTAAAACTACAGTGTCAAATCATGCGTTTTCTAGTACCAACTCAATTGGCCTCACACCATTTCCGTCCAAGTTAAGCTTCATCTTCAACACTTGGAACCCAGAAATTTGCAATAAGAACGCTTGCGACTCAAGTATCAGATTCATCACCACACACGAGTAGATATGGTCAAAGCTATTACGGTTCATGAAATTGGTGGACCTGAGGTCTCTCTATAAACACCCACTCTTTTATTTTTATTTCATTTTCCCTCATCATTATTATTCACTTTGCCCATGGAGCTCTTTTTTTTATTTATTTATTTTCCCAGATTGGAAGTTGGGATTTTTAGCTTTGTGTTTGCAGTACATAATTAATTATCATTTCATGATAACCAAGTTCGGATTTTCGGTGGGATTTTTTTTTCCCCCCTTAAAGGGATTAGAATATCATCGGATTTGACTTTAATTACTGCCGAGTTGATGAAGTTGGTATTTGCTGAAATAATCGACTAGTAATAACATTTTTTTTTTTTTTTTTTATGATTTTCAAATTCCCATATCTGATGATGTCAATGCTAATGCTAAACTTCTCTATTTTACTCACTTTGTTGAAAATGATTATGAAAGGTGTTAAAATGGGAAGATGTGGAAATAGGAGAGCCAAAGGATGGCGAGATTCTTGTGAAAAACAACGCCATTGGACTGAACTTAATGATGTAAAGGGGTCTATAAGCCTCCTACAATCCCCTTTATCCCAGGTATTATTTTATTCCTCTAGATCTTACCAATTAAACACAAATTGTTATGATGATAATTGCAGCTTGTTATCATTGTAGTTGTCATTAGCTAATTAATTACTTGCTTCATTGTATGCCAAGTAGTTTTACTCTATTCCAGGTAGGGGGGCTTGTGGTGTTGTGACCGCAGTAGGTCCTGGAGTGACTAGCACGCAAGTCGGTGATGTTGTGGCTTATGCTGGGAACCCGATGGGCTCTTATGCTGAAGAGCAGATCCTTCCCGCAGACAAAGTTGTGCCTGTTCTGGAATCCGTTACTCCAATTATTGCTGCATCCATAATGCTTAAGGGTACGACAGCCCAGTTTCTACTCCGCCGTTGATTCAAGGTATATATAATTAGCTATACAGCCTCGTTTTAAGTTAGCTTTTATGTATACGAGTCGTTACTGTAACAAATCAGGAATGGCCCTTTCGCTTGTGTAGCAAGTGAAGTAGAACTGACAATGCTATTATGCAATGCTGGTTACTGTGTCTAATAACAGAGTGATAATTGTATCTTTTTTGCGTAATATTGCTTAATTGTCTCTGTATAGGTTGAACGCGGACATACAATTCTGGTCCATGCAGCAGCTGGTGGAGTTGGTTATCTGTTGTGCGAGTGGGCTAATGCTCTTGGAGCCACTGTCATTGGAACTGTCTCGACAAAAGAGAGAGCCGCTCAAGCCAAGGATGATGGAGCGCATCATGTCATAATCTACAAAGATGAGGATTTTGTTTTCCGCGTTAATGAGATTACATCAGGCAACGGGGTTGACGTCGTCTATGATTCTGTAGAGAAGGATACCTTTCAGGTAATGGATACTTTTTTACATACCTAAACTACAAAAGTTCTGCTTGTTTGTTGTTGCAAAGTTTAAGGCCAGAACCGGATTTTGTTGGTTCATAGTAACTTCTGCTTTGTGGTTCTAGTCGAATTCTTATAGGATAATATTTTTTGTTTACAGGAATCATTGGCATGCTTAAAGCTCCGTGGATACATGGTGAGTTTTAGAATGTCGTCAGGAACACCAGATCCAGTACCATTATCAGCCCTTGCAGCAAAATCTTTGTTCTCCACTTTTCCATGTCTCATGCAGTACAACGTAACTCGAGATGAACTGTTGGCAGCTGCAGGAGATGTCTTTGCCAATGCTGCATCCGGTGTTCTGCGGGTTAGAGTAAATCACACATACCCTCTGTCTCAGGCAGCTCAGGCGCACGCAGACCTAGAAGGTCGTAAAACAACCGCTTCCGTTGTTCTTATACCCTGATTCCTACCATCTCTCATTGTTGTAAATAGTTGGTTTGTTCATTTGGAATGAAACTAGTGCATTGGAAGGTTCTGCACCTTTTTTGGTTTAGCTGCTAGACAAAGGTGACTAAAATTTATGGAATCATAAAAAAATTGTTGGGTTAGCTGCTATGTATAGCATTTACTCGAGCAATTATGTATGTAAAGCTATAAATCTGATATATGTTGGCCTATGTTCACTCTGTACCCCTAACAACTAGTAAAGTCATCAAAGTGGCCAAAAACAAGAGATTGTATAAATTTGATATGAAATTGAATCGAAACATACAATTTTGAACATTTAAAATGCACAGTGAACGATTTATATGAGCTTAAAAAGGGTATAAAAGTGTAAATAGCCCACACATAAGAAATTTATACATTGAAATCACATGAATCTAGAGAGACAATTTTTTTAGTGAGTGAGCATAAAAATTATCTTTTCTTGCCTACTATTAAATTTCTAAAAGTTCGTGTCTGGAATCGATTATATGTGAATGTCATGATTTTTATAATAGAGTTATACACATGTATTGATTTTTGTAACGTCTTTTCATGCTTTCGACTATGTTATCCCTTTATATTTTGTCCTTTATATATTAACTTTAGATAGATAAAATGGTAAAATAATGACGAAAAGATAAAGTGAGTTAGGGGACAGTTTTTAATTTTCTCAAATGTAAATTAGGCCGTATACTATTTTTGCATTTTAATTACTCGTCTATACTATTTTGATGCGAAAACTAACCTTCAGTGTTTTTACAAATATATTTGAGTTCCAACTCTGTAGAAGGTATTACTCTAATTCAGCCCTCTCAATTAGGGTTCGTTTGTGATTCTAGTTTTAATTTTGAAATTAGAACCATGATTAATGATTTAGGTTCAAATCATGGTTTTAAAACTAGAACCAAAAATAGATGTTTTAACCACCCAAATTTAAGGAGAGGTGGTTTTAGAATCAGAAGTGATTCTGATTTAAAACATCACATCAATACTCAAATATTGCATCAGAACTATCTAAATCAAATACTGATTATGAGTGAATCAAATCAGAATAACTTTTTACTTTTTATAAATAAATGCTGATGTAAACTAGAATCATAATTTTAGGTTCTAGAACCACCAAAGCCTCCTTTGCAGCCATCTGCCAGTTCAGCAATAGCTCCACCTACTCAGATCTATGGACCACACAACATCTTCACTGTCAGCAACAGTCGATACTTCGGGGAAGATATTGCTATGACATCCACCACAGCACCATCATCATCGATTGTGCCTCCACCATCACAATAAGACTCACAAGATTAGCATGATTACAACTCAATACTGTTTTAAGACTCACAAGACTCAGAAGACGACTATTCAGAGTACATACCACCCTCCGATGATGCAAATAATTAGGCTAATTTAAAGGCCCGTTTAGTTCTCCGATTTAAGTTTTTAATTTGAGTTAAAATATAATTTTATGTGAAAATTTTTTATTATAATAAAAAAATTAAATGTAACTATTTTTAAAAATATTTTACTGTAATAAAATTTAAATTCTAAATTCGAATCCGTAAACCGCCTAAAGTTTCAATAAAGAGGGCTTCCAATGAGCCCAATCTGAAGAACTCATGAGGCCCATTAAGAATAAGGGCAATTACACGTCTACATTCAGTTGAGTGAGTAATGTCACGTTGATTTCCACAAACGACAAAAGCAAAAGTTGAATCTTACAGCCGTGAAAATTGATGGATTTATAGTGATTTTACTAAAGCTAAAACTCCATTGTCAAACCCTCGCATTCTTCTGGTAAACTCAATTGGCTTCACGCCATTTCTATCAAAGTTTAAAGCTTTTTTTTTTCCACACACAGCGAAGAGCTCCAAGACGGACTATTAGCTCTTCATCTTCAGCACTTGGGTATCATCACCAGTAGATATGGTCAAAGCTATTAGGGTTCATGAACTTGGTGGACCTGAGGTTCTCTCTAACCACCCCTTCTTTTACTTCTGTTTTTGTTGTTTATATTGCACATGGATTTTATTTTTTTTATTTTTTTTTTTTGGCAGTTGGGATTTTCAGTTTTGTGTTTGTAGTATATAATTAATTAATGATCATTTCTTGAGAACCAAATTCGGGGTTATTTATTTATTTATTTATTTTTTTTATTTTAAAGATACAAGACTATCATCGGATTTGGCATTAATTAGTGACAAGTTCCTGTTGTTGGTATTTGCTGATTAACTGATTAGCAATAACAGTTTTTTGTTTTTTTGTTTTTTTCCTCAATTCCCATATATGAGGTCAAACATGCCTTGATGTCAATGGTAAACTTCTCCATTTTACTCACTCTGTTGTAAATGATTTTGAAAGGTGTTGAAATGGGAAGATGTGGAAATAGGAGAGCCAAAAGAAGGCGAGATTCGTGTGAGAAACAAGGCCATTGGACTGAACTTCATCGATGTGTACTTTCGCACAGGGGTCTATAAGCCTCCTATATTGCCCTTTATCCCAGGTTTTGTTTTATTCTTCTATAGCTTTACAAATTAAACATAATTTGTTATGATGATAATTGCATCTTGTCATTAGCTAATTAATTATTTGCTTTATTTGTATACTAAGTAATTTTATATTCCATTCCAGGTAGGGAGGCTTGTGGCGTTGTGACCGCAGTAGGTCCCGGAGTAACTGATAGGCAAGTTGGGGATGTTGTGGCTTATGCTGGGAACCCGATGGGCTCATATATTGAAGAGCAGATCCTTCCCGCAGACAAAGTTGTGCCTGTTCCGGAATCCATTACTCCAGTTATCGCTGCATCCGTGATCCTTAAGGGCATGACCACCCAGTTTCTAGTCCGCTGTTGCTTCAAGGTATGTCCATATGCGGCCTTGTTTTCGATTAGCATTTTATCGATAATTGTCGTCTCCAGAACAAGTCAGGCATGGCCCTTTCACATGTATAGCAAGTGAAGTAGAATGGGAAATGTTATTTATGCAGGCCACTATGTGTCTATTGAAAGAGTGATAAATTATATATTTTGCATAATATTGCTTAATTGTCTTTGTACAGGTTGAACGCGGACACACAATTCTTGTCCACGCAGCAGCTGGTGGGGTCGGATCTCTGTTATGCCAGTGGGCTAATGCTCTTGGAGCCACTGTCATCGGAACTGTCTCAACAAAAGAGAAAGCCACTCAAGCCAAGGATGATGGAGCTCACCATGTCATAATTTACGGAGAAGAGGACTTTGTGGCCCGTGTTAATGAGATTACTTCCGGCAACGGGGTTGATGTCGTCTATGATTCTGTTGGGAAGGATACCTTTGAGGTAATGGATACTTTTTCGCCTGCCTAAACTACAAAAGTTCTGTTTATTGATTATGCTAAAGATTTAGGCCAGAACCGAATTTGGTCGATTCACGGTTAACTTCTACTTTGCTTGTCCAGTTGTCACAACCTGGAAACGAGTCTTACATGGAGGTTTTTGCTTTCAGGGATCATTGGCATGCCTAAAGCTCCGTGGATATATGGTGAGTTTTGGACAGTCGTCAGGGACGCCGGATCCAGTACCACTATCAGCTCTTGCATCGAAATCGTTGTTCTTGACGAGGCCAACACTCGGGCACTACAATGTAACCCGTGATGAAATATTGGCGGCTGCAAAAGACGTCTTTGCCAATGTTGCATCCGGTGTTTTGCGAGTTAGAGTAAATCACACATATCCTCTGTCTCAGGTAGCGCAGGCACATGCTGACCTAGAGGGCCGTAAAACAAGCGGTTCTGTTGTTCTTATACCCTGATTCTCACCGTCGCTCGTTGTTATATACATAGTTGGTTTGTTTGTTTGAAAAGACACTAGTATAAATATACGTATTGTAATTTGTATAGTTCTGCGCCTGTTTTGGGTTAATTACCTATGACCACGTCATTAAGTATACGTATATGTGTGCTAGTCTTTATTCCATGTTTCCAATATTTTGGTTATATGTGCGCCTTTTTTTTTTAAAAAAAAAAAAAATTTAATCAAGGCGATGTATTAGTATTAGCAAAAAGGTTAATGTTTATAGGTTTTGCAAAGCTCGGTTTGAGAGCAAAGATGTGATCATTATATATGTGTATCATTACTCATAGCATGAGTAGTATATATTAGGTTATATATTGAATATATGTTGGCCTTTTGTAGTGTGTGACAACGACTTGTGTGCATTTCCTTTGCATTTTTCTATGGGGTAATATGGTAATTATACAAAAATTAAGATTGGGTTGTTTATTATTCTATGCCCTACATTTTAAGTTTATAAAACAAAAAAAACAAAAAAAAAAAAAAAAAAAAAGTCTATTATGTCTAAACATTTTGCATCTGAATCTCAATTTCATACCAATCTATATGTACCACTTAAACGAAGACTTCTACCCTTCAAAATTAATTTGCTCATAAACTTGTTCATTCTGATAACTAGTAGTCATTAAAGTGGTTAAAATCAGCGTATCAAAAGGTACAGTTTTGAGAACATATAAAATGCGTAGTGAATAATTCTACTCAAAATACATGTTATAAAAATATAAATAACCAATTGTAAGATGTTTTGACATTGATAAGTTTTACGACAGTGAGATGATGAGACCGTTGACATTTAAATAAAGCTAGCCAGCCAGATGACACCTTTGTCCGTTTAACGCTGTAGATTTAGAGAAATTAATGATAATCTTTTGGAAAGCAAATTGAATATGCTTTTGTGAAACTTCAATTTGCAAGCATTTTCAATGTTTTTGACCATATGCATACAGGGGACTAAAATGTAAGTAATTTAATGCACATTTTAGAGAAATGCTTCTTAGTGAGGGAGATTGAAAATTTTGTGTTTTTTATTACAAAATTTTTGCCATCATTTTCTTTCTTTATAATTAACTTTGGATGCATAGAATTTTAAATTAATGACACAAATAAAATGTTGTAAGGACACATTTTTTTAGTTTCCTTAATTTTCTCTAAAAAAAAAAAGAAAGAATTATTGAGCTTACCCTTAAGAGTACATATATCTTAATTTTTATCTCTTATTCTTAATTAATACTCTTTTAATTAATATAATTATTTGATTAAAAAGATATTAATTAAAAATAATGTGTAAATGACTCGAGCACTTGGGTATTTATCTTCTTTCTCACCGAAAAATACAGATAACCGGGCCAATGCTTCAATAGAGAGGGCTTCGAATGAGCCCAAGATAAAGAGTCCACATGGTCCTGGCCCATAACGAAAGGACCATCACACTTCTCCTTCAGTTAAGCCGAATACGCCTTGTTTGAATCTAACGAAAATGAAAATTGATGGGTTTGCTAAAGCTAAAACTCCAGTGTCAAACACTGCAGCATCTTCTTCTAGTACCGACTCGATTCACTTCACACCATTTCCATCCAAGTTCAAGGCTTTTTCCACACATAGCGACTAATAATAGCTCCAAGCCTATAATCTCTTCATCTCCAACACTTGGATTTAGCCAGAATTTAACAGTAAGAACGCTTGCCACTCAAGTATCAGACTCATCACCAGTAAATATGGTCAAAGCTATTCGGGTTCATGAACTTGGTGGACCTGAGGTCTTTCTCTAAACACCCCTCTTTTAGTTTTCTTTTGTTTCATTTGTTATTCTTTTTTATTTCGCACATAGAAGTAGTTTTTTTTTTTTTTTTTTGGGCTGTTGGGATATTCTGTTTTGTGTTTGTAGAGAACCAATTTCGGATTTTTGTTGGGATTTTTTCAGGGATTAGATATCATATTTTTCGAGTTGATGTTGGTATTTGAGGAGTAATTTGACATAAAATGTATGCCAAGGAACTTTTCTATTTTACTCACTTTCTTGCAAATGATTGTGAAAGGTGTTAAAATGGGAAGATTTGGAAATAGGAGAGCCAAAGGAGGGCGAGATTCGTGTGAGAAACAAGGCCATTGGGCTCAACTTTATTGATATTTACTTCCGAAAAGGGGTCTACAAGGCTCCTCTAATGCCCTTTACCCCAGGTTTTGTTCTAATCCTCGAGAGTTTACAAGTTAAGCGCAGTTTTTTTCAATCAATAATGATGATAATTGTAGCTTACAATCATTTTAGTTGCCATTAGCTAATTAATTACTTGCTTTATTGTATTCTCAGCAAGTTTATTCCTATTCCAGGTATGGAGGCTTGCGGTGTTGTGACCGCAGTGGGTCCCGGAGTAACTGATAGGCAAGTCGGTGATGTTGTAGCTTATGCTGGCACCCCAATGGGCTCATATGCTGAAGAGCAGATCCTTCCAGCGGAAAAAGTTGTGCCTATTCCTGAATCCATCGATCCTGTCATTGCTGCATCCATAATGCTTAAGGGTATGACCGCGCAGTTTCTACTCCGCCGTTGCTTCAAGGTATATTTGTATGCAGCCTCGTGTTCTGTTAGCTTTTATCGACAAAAGTCGTATCCACAACATGACAGGCATGACCCCTTCACATGTGTGGCAAGTGAAGTAGAACTGGCAATGCTGTTTATGTAGGTCACCATGTGTCTATTAACAGAGTCATAATTACAAAATTTTGTCTAATATTGCTTAATTGTCTTTGTGCAGGTTGAACGGGGACACACAGTTCTTGTTCATGCAGCAGCAGGTGGTGTTGGATCTCTATTATGCCAGTGGGCTAATGCTCTAGGAGCCACTGTCATTGGAACTGTCTCGACAAAAGAGAAAGCCGCTCAAGCCAAGGATGATGGAGCGCATCATGTCATAATCTACAAAGATGAGGATTTTGTTTTCCGTGTTAATGAGATAACATCGGGCAACGGGGTTGATGTCATCTATGATTCTGTAGGGAAGGATACCTTTCAGGTAATGGATACTTTTTCACCTGCCCAAGGTCCTAGACTATGAGAGTTTTGTTTATTCTTCGTTGCAAAGATTTAGGCCAGAACAGGGTTTGGTTGATTCATAGTAAATTGTGCTTTGTCGTTCTAGTTGGTCATGGTCTGGAAGAGTCTCATAAGAAGGTTTTTGTTCCCAGGGGTCATTGGCATGCTTAAAACTCCGGGGATACATGGTGAATTTTGGACAGTCATCAGGGACGCCAGATCCAGTACCATTATCATCTCTTGCAGCAAAATCGCTGTTCTTGACGAGGCCAAGTCTCATGCAGTACAACGTAACTCGAGATGAACTATTGGCGGCTGCTGGAGACGTCTTTGCCAATGTGGCATCAGGTGTTTTGCGGGTTAGAGTAAATCACAAGTACCCTCTGTCTCAAGCAGCTCAGGCACACGCAGACTTAGAGGGTCGTAAAACAACCGGTTCCGTCGTTCTTATACCCTGATTCTCACCATCTCCGATTGTTATATGAATAGTTGGTTTGTTCATTTGAAAAGACACTAGTATATACGTACTGTAATTTGCATAGTTCTACGCCTGTTTTGGGTTAGCCGCTGGAGTCTGGACAAAGGTGAATAAACTTACATGACAAACAAATTGTTAAGTTCGTGGGCAGTACTTGATACGTGTTCCATTACTTATGGCGTTCTGCGTGGGCTCATTTGGTGAAAAAAATAAAATAAAATAAATAAATAGGATATTAACACAATGTGATCATCTAACTTTTTACAGCAAGTACTGTTGCCATTAACGGTGCGAACCGGCTGGTATTATGGCGGTTTTTGATAGGCATGACGGTAGTTACCTGATCGTTACCAGTATTACGGTGGATACCGGTGGATATCAGCTGGTATGGCATCCTGATATCTTACGAGTATATTTGATAGTCTAAAAATAGTTGTATGACATGACGTGCGTATAGTTTTTCTCGTGCCATAATTCAATTAAGTCCCATAATTGTGGCATTCCTTTACAGAGTTCATTTTCATCTTTTATAAGTTTTGTTATTAAGCAAATAAATCACTTTTTTTTTTCTCCCTAAAGTAGAATATTTCTTTTTCATTCGTTTTATCAAATAGTAAATCAACCAACACAATGTCAGTTAGTTTTAGGATTTTTTTTTTTTTTTTTTTTTTTTTTTTTTTTTTTTGAAAACAATCAGTTCGTTAAACAGGGATCTAATTTTTCAACAAATTTCTCAAAAAGAAAAAAAAGTTTTCTATCTAAAGTATGCGAATTTGATAAAAACTTATAAACATCGACCGTTCAATACACAGCCTTACCGGTTGAGATATATATATATATATATTATATATATTTCATATCCTATCTTCGATGTCTCCAAATAATAATAATAATAATTAATAACAATCTATGATTAAGAAGTCTATAAGCAAGGACATATTATCATCTTCATTTAGACCCTGTAATGTGTCTAAGAATTTGTTTGGATTGGCTTAAAAAAAGAACTGTTTTTAGCTTATTTACTCTAAAATTGTTTTTGAATCTGTTTAGATAAACAATATGAAAGTGCTTTTAACTTTTTTAATACAAGTTATTTTTTAAGTGTTTATATAAAAAGAAAAAGAGCTTTTAAAAAGCTTTTTAATTTACATTTTTAATATTTTATTTGTAAACAACAAATTAAAATTTTCATCTATGTCTTTGTTTTATATTACTTTTTTTATAACAGTAAGAGCTTTTGACTTATTTACTAAGTAGGAAAAATGAGATAAATATTTTTAAAATATATGGGTCAGTGTTTACACTCCTCATTTTTAATTAATAATCTTTTTAGTTAAATAAATATATAAATAAAAAAATATTAATAAAAAATAAGAGATAAAAATAAAAATCCGTAATAAATTTTATAATTTTTTTTCTATTTTTTCCTTTTTTTGTTCTTTCATAGGCTTCCAATGAGGTCATCCGAAAGTCATCAGGCCCATTACAATTTACACGTCTCCTTTCAATTGGGCTAGTCAACCTTGATGATATCATCGCCACTCTCCCGTGTCAGCAGCTTCATTTTAGTATACAATTGTTATAATTTTTAGGTATAATTTATGTTTAAAAGTTAACTTTTAAAAGTTAATTTATAAAGAGAGAGTGCCTAAAATAATTATAAATTTACATATTAAATTCATATTTTAATAATATAAGATTTAATTAAAATCTTAACATATTACTACACTTTTAATATCAATATTCACAACATGATCTATTTTAAATGACCCACTCTAATCTTTTCACATTGTCTTTTACGCAACGTGACGTGAGCCTAAAGAGGAACATTCTTTAATATCAATTATTATAACTGTAGAATTCATTCTTAAAAATTAATTTATAAAAATTCTATTTATTTTATTAATTTAAATTTTAAATTTAAATTTTTTTAAAAATAATTATATTTAATTTTTTTATTATAATAAAACAAATTTATATAAAATTATATCTTAATTTAAATTAATGAATTAAACAAGTCTAAATAAAGTATCTATAAATCCACGTGTTATGTCCATATTTTAACCAAATGAGACCGGATCCTAATCAAACCAACTCAGCCGACTCACTTGTCGTCTTCATGCCATAGCCATCGCCATTGCCGTCCAAGTTTACAGCTTTTTCCACTTTTATGGTTTATTTATAGTCGCTACTACTCTATTAGCTATTGGTCTTAACACTTTGGAACCTTAGACCTTATCACTGTGAGCCCTTGCCACTCAAGCATCATCACCATTCACCAGCAGACATGGTCAAAGCTATTAGGGTTCATGAATTCGGTGGCCCTGAGGTCTCTCTCTAAACCTTTCCCTCTCTTATTTTTCCTCTCTCTCTTCATTTTATAATGATCATTCCTTGAGAACCAATTTTGGATTTTTTAATGGGATATTTTTTCATGGTTTAGAGGATATGTCTAATTGGACTAAATGATTGATATATTGATTTGAGAGTAGTTGATTAGTAGTAACAGTTTATAGTTAGTTTTGCATACTTAGAATCTGTGGGTAAAATTTTTGATAATTTCGAAATTCCCATATGTGAGTGGTTTGTTTGTTCGTTTGTTTTTTTATTATTTTATTATTATTATTTTTTATAGTAATTCATTGATTTGTTGTACATAATTGTGGAAGGTGTTAAAATGGGAAGATGTGGAAATAGGGGAGCCAAAGGACGGTGAAATTCGTGTGAAAAACAAGGCTATTGGACTGAACTTCATTGATGTCTACTTCCGCAAAGGGGTTTATAAGACTTCCACAATCCCATTCACCCCAGGTTTTGTTTCATATAGCTAGAGCTTACTAGTGAAACACAATTTGCTTCTAAATGATGATTAAGTGTGGGCTATTATTATTAATCACTTCTAGTTCCCATTAGCTAATTAATTACTAGGTTTATTGTATGCTGAGTAAGATTATTCCATTCCAGGTGGGGAAGCTTGTGGTGTTGTGACCGCAGTAGGTCCCGGGCTAACTGGCAGGCAAGTCGGTGATATTGTTGCTTATGCCGGTGCTCCAATGGGCTCTTATGCCGAAGAGCAGATCCTTCCTGCCGACAGAGTTGTGCCGGTTCCTGAATCCATTGGTCCTGTTATTGCTGCGTCTATAATGCTTAAGGGCATGACGACTCAGTATCTACTCCGTCGTTCCTTCAAGGTATATTTTTATGGACTCTCATTTTGGATTATGCGTTTGTGTATAGATAAATTGTGGCATCCAGAACAAGTTAGGAATAGTCCTTTTCACATGTGTAGCAAGTGAAGGAGAACTGTCAGTGCTATTAACTGACTCATAATTGTTATTTTCTTTCTAAAGGTTGAACGCGGACACACAATTCTTGTCCACGCAGCGGCGGGAGGAGTTGGATCACTATTATGCCAATGGGCTAATGCTCTTGGAGCCACTGTCATTGGGACTGTCTCTACAAAAGAGAAAGCCGCTCAAGCCAAGGATGATGGAGCTCACCATGTCATAATTTACGGGGAAGAGGATTTTGTTGCCCGCGTTAATGAGATTACATCAGGCAACGGGGTTGATGTCGTCTATGATTCTGTAGGGAAGGATACCTTTCAGGTAATGGATACTTTTCACCTACCTTAATGCTCGATATCCTTCTTTCATCCTTGGCATCTTCCCTATGAAATTGATTGGTACACCATCCATCCTGTGCTTGGTTCATGGGAACTGCAAGTTTGACAATCAAAGGTTGGGATGTTGCAAAGATTCAAACAACAACCCAATTGGGTAATTCAAAGTAGTTCTTGCTCTGTTAGATCTAATCTGTAACGTTCTGTCAAAGAGTCTTACAAGGAAAGTTTATGTTTCCAGGGATCGTTGGCATGCTTAAAACTCCGTGGATACATGGTGAGTTTTGGACAGTCATCAGGGGCACCAGATCCAGTACCATTATCAGCTCTTGCGGCAAAATCACTGTTCTTAACGAGGCCAAGTCTCATGCGCTACAATGTAACTCGAGATGAACTACTGGCGGCCGCTGGAGAGGTCTTTGCCAGTGTTGCGTCAGGTGTTTTGCAGGTTCGAGTAAATCACACATACCCTCTGTCTCAGGCAGCTCGGGCACATGCAGACCTAGAGGGTCGTAAAACAACCGGTTCTGTTGTTCTTATACCCTAATTCTGATTTGTCGTTGTTGTAAATAGTTGGTTCATTTCAAAAGGCGTCAGTGAGTATGTATATCTTGGAAAGTCTGCACCTGTTTTGGTTTAGCTATTCCATGTATGTAATTGTAATCAAAATTGAAAAAAAAAAAAAAAATCGTGGCATATCTACTTTTTCCTAATTATTCCACGTGAGATTTTTTAGCTCGTTACATCGTCACCTTTCTTTCGCCAAACGACAATCGTGATTATGTGTGAACAGATTATCAAATAGTACTATGTAGTTTACACACTGCTTTAAAGAATTTTACATGGATGATTAGGTAGAAAATAGTTTGCTAAAATCACCTGAAAGGAATTCAGAAGATTTTAGTGAGAAGCATGGACAAGTATATGAAGTTTAAACTGCGGTGCTATGTTGGTTGGCAACTTATAGCCAAGTTAGGCATAAAGTAGTCCTCGGGAGCATTCAGTTGGTTGTGTCTGGTTGCTTGGTCAAGGTATTCACTAATCAGAGGGTGAGAAGAGTATTTGACATTTGACAAAATTGTGTTTTGTATTTAATTCTACAAATTTGTGACGTTGCTTGGTGATTTTGACCATTTTAGGTCTAGGGTTCACATTGTTAATCGGCAGGCATGTAAGTTATTCTCGAATATAGATCAATGATATTTTGCAAAAATTGGCATGGAGGGAATGTCCTGTGGTCCATCTTTATAAAGGGCATCTTTATAAAGAGTGCATGTAGTGTTGAAATTTTAGATGGGCCGCTTATGACCGCTTGAAAAAATCGAAGTTGAGCCCAATACCCGAACCCGAGAAGGCCCATGGATGGGCCGCGGGCCTGGTTTTGGCTGCCCGAAAAAAATATATTATCTTATTATATCTTCTAATGTATATAATATTGTATATATATTATATATAATATACTATTATTTATTAATTATATTTGTATATAAATAATTACTACGTTATTGTGTTAAAATTATATAAAAATTAAAATCAACACACTATTAACACAATTTAAAGAATTAATTTTGTATATTAATTTTTAAATTTGTAATTCATGATTACCTTGTTAAAAATCTTACTAAGAAAAACTCAATTGGGATAAAAACTTAATAAGGAAAAAAGAGTGCAATTATTTTGTGACGAATTACAAATTTTACAAACTTACAAAGTCTAAATATTACAATTACAATGTCCAAAGTAAATAAATATTTAGAAATTACAATTTAATTTGAAGCTGAAAGATCGTCTTCAAAGCAAAATGTTAATATATTAAATTCATCTATCAATTCTTGGCTTGACAGCGAAATTGTGTCTTGTAAACGTTGATCGACACGATCTCAATCCTTAATGCACACCAAAGCTTCAACAATGTCCTTTCGCAATGCGTTTCAGCGTTCCTCAAGTATTCATCCGGTCGTATTGAACGCTTGTACGGAAGAAACAGTGGAGACTGTGATCGAAAAAATATCTATTGCTAATCGAGTTAGGACTGACCAAGTTAATGCTCGTGCTTTCCACCATTGAATTAAATCAAACAAATCTCCACTACCGTCGGCTACTAAGCTCTCACTGAGGTACACCATAAGCTCGTTGAAGCTGCCGCCACCACCTGTTGATGAAGATCCATTCCTAGCTTCTTCTTCTTCTTCAACCTGAAAACATTCATGAATGAATGCATGTTTTCATCTCTTTGTTGCGGTTCATGTACTCCATAGTTTGTGTTTCTAAACCTATTCTCATATTTGCTATAGAGAGAAAATATTTTTTTCCCTTATTTTAGGAAATTGGTCAGAACAATCGATGCCTAAAAATTCACCTAAGTTTTCTAAACCTTCTAATTTTAATCTAGGATCAAAAATAGTACCAAAATCATACGACATTGGCAATTTAGACCAATATTTTTTTAATTTTTTTTTTCATAGAAGCGATAGGAGCTTCTAAAATTGAGTCCTTCCTATATTCACTAAATAAAATACTAATTCTTAAAAGTTCACCTAAAGCTAAAGGTGATGTTGGGTAATATGTTCCACTAAGTTTTAAAGTAACTTCATAAAACCTACCTAAAAATTGATACAAAGTTTCGGCAATTTGCCAATCATATGCATCTGTATGTCCTGCTCCTAATTTTACACTAATATAGTTTGTTATAACATCCTTATAAGAGATGCATTGTTGAAGCATTATATAAGTTGAATTTCATCTTACAAGAATATCTAGGGCTAATGATGTAGGAGTTAGATTCAGTGCATGTAAGAATCTAAACCAATCTTGTTCGTGTGGGTTACTAGCTTGAATCCATGCAATACTGTCTCTAATTACTTTTATATGAATAGACATTGATTTTAAACCGGATTTAACTATTAAATTAATTACATGTCATGCACAACTTGGTGAAAAATAGAACCATCACCGAATAAACTTAAATCATTTTTGAAATATTCAATTGCTTTAGTATTTGCACTAGCATTATCTAATGTTATAGACTTTATCTTTTAATCTATGTTCATCAATTACATTTAAAATTGTATTATATATTAAATCGGTGTTATGTGATCCTAGAACACATTTAAAACCTAATATTCTCTTATCTAAATCGAAGCCTTTAAAGTAATGTCCGATTAAGATAAATAATCTTTGTTGGTAACAACAGACCAAATGTCTGTCGTTAACGCAACGCAACCGCTAGTAGAGTGTAAAATGTTTATTA
This sequence comes from Morus indica, assembly GCA_029231665.1. Classification (NCBI taxonomy): domain Eukaryota; kingdom Viridiplantae; phylum Streptophyta; class Magnoliopsida; order Rosales; family Moraceae; genus Morus; species Morus indica. The sequence goes on along the minus strand of JACAGA010000070.1, from coordinate 183,784 downwards.
ATGCTTCTTCTTCTTGTTTAAATACTTTTAACAAATCTTTCCTAAGAGTAGTTTTTGAAGTAAACTGTGCATTAAAATTGTGTACAACTTTAATATATCACTGCCAATTAGTATGCTATACAAAACTAAATGGTTGATCTAATGCAGCTATTATTCGTACAACTTCCATACTATCTACTTGTGGATTGTATTTCTAAGTGGTTAGACCACCAGTTGTGCGATCAAAAGATAATTATTTTTGGCAGAGTTCGGCTCCTCCAGTTTGACCACGCTTTTGAAGACACTTTTTGGAGTATTTTCTCAAGTGTGTTGTGTCGTGAATGGTGTCACCATGTAATTTAGAATAGCAATATTTATATTGAGCTATGTGTTTAGTGTACCATCATTGTCAACCTCCTCAATTGTGTTGAAGTGATCCCAAACTGTTGAGGTGCACTTGCATTTCCTCTTGGAGCTTGCAACACTTGCTGTAGCACTTGCACTTGCTTCTCCTCCACGCCCACCACCATAGTGACCACGACCTCCACTACGTCCACCACAGCTCGGATTTACAGATTTCTCAGTTGCTTGTGTTTGCAATTCTTACATAATAAATTCATTAATAGGAACTTACCCTTCTTTCATGTTCTGTTGGACATCAACAAGAATACCATCGTAACCAAAAGAATCTATTAGAAAAAATAAGAGCGATTTGAGAGAAAGAGAAAGAGCTTATTATGTAAGTTTTTGAAAAAATTGTGAGAGAGATTTGAGAGATTAAGAGAGCTTGAGAGAAATTGAGAAGGATTGAGAGAGTTTGGGTGAGGAAAATGTTTGGAGATGAAAGGTATTTATAGGAAAATTTTTGGTTAAAAAATTGATTTTTTTCTCTCAAAATTCGGATCCAACTAGTTTTGTACTTGGCGGGTCAGATTCGGGCGAAAAATCGAGCAACGAAAAAAAAAAAAAAAAAAAAAGTTGGGTCAGGCTTTCGAGCGGTGGGTCGGGTTGGCTGCCAAAATTTGAAACAACTAGCTGTTGATCTGGCTTTGGGCAAGTCAGGCATTCGGGTTGAAATTCAAGCCGGATGGAAAAAATAAAAAAAATAAAAAAAAAAAAAAAAAATCGACGGTCGACAGTCGGGAGCGGCAATTCGGTGGCGGGCTTTCACCATGTGGTTGTTTCTTTGGCAGCCCGAGTGCACTCTAGTGCTTGGACAGGCAGCCATGGGTCCCCACCTGCCGAGCCCAGAAATTTCGGGCCTTGGACAGGCCTGCCGACCCAAACTTCCGGCACTAAGTACATGTATTTATCTCTAGGAAAACGGTTACTATATTCTAAAAAGAAGAAGAAAAAAAAGGGCTGCTAGCTAGAATATCTTCTTTTAACAATTTCACGTGCAGTTTTGACATTGTTATAGTACAAGGAAAGTGGTCAAAAAATTAATAATCTGAATAGAGTTGTTGAGATAAAATTGGCCCTAGATCTCTAAGCCAGAAAAAAAAAAAAAAAAAAGTGCCTTTTATTTGTACATTTTTAAAAAAATTTTGAATTCAGTTAGTTTAGAATAAGATCTAGAGACCAAAAAAAAAAAAAAAAGCCTCTTAATTATCAAATTTTCTAATTAAAGTTTACATTAAAATTTAACTATAATAGGAGTGCAAACTAGAAATTCTACAATATTATTCAAGAAACGAAAGATAAGGCCATCAAATACAGACTAGGCGAACTAATCTTGTGAAATTAAGTGGGCATTGGACCAAACCAAGGTGAACACTAAGTACAAGTAAAGCTTCAACTTATTTTGTTTTGAGGGAGCCACTTTGCGGTTGGATTTATACATTGTTCGTCAACATAATTTGTGGAGGTCTAATTCAATTTATTAGAGTTAACAATATATCAAATTTTATTTTTCTTTTTGAATTAACAATATATTACTTAATGGGAAAAATGCTGAAAACTATCATTTTGTTTAAACACAAACGTTTAATAAATTCAATTGTGTGATAAATAAGTACAATAAGCTCGGTAATTGCCAAAAAAAAAAAAAGAAGAAAATATAAATTATGAAAGTTTAAACATGTAAAAGATAATTAAGGGCAACAACTCCAACATAATATCCTAGCAATTAGAACCAATTTTCATTTGCATGCATTAATGCGTTACTATAATCTTTCTTTGGACCAGCTAATTAACACAATTTAAGTGAACATCCTGTTGTGGAAGGACAAATGAATAACATTTGATCCCCATTACATGGATTATACCAAAAATAAAATATTTGCCATTGGGTTGGGGGTATTTTCGGAAATGAAAAAGAAGCAAACACAATTTTGGAGGGAGCAATGCAAAGAGGCCAATGGCACGTGAGGTAGTTTACGTCTCGTAAATATCATCATTACTTCTCTCTCCCTCACTCTCTCACTCTCACTACTGCCCTTTGCAAAACTTTGCTCACTCGGTTTCACGCATAACAGAATTCCCCCTCTCTCTCTCTCTCTCTCTCTCTCTCTCTCTCTCTCTCTCTCTCCCTCTCTCTCTCTCTCTATATATATATATATACCCACCAGAATTTCTACTTCAAAATACACAGAAGAAGAAGAAGAAGCTTTTTGATTCATATTATTCAGTTCAAAAAAGGTCTGGTTTACATAATCTCATTGATCTTCTTCTCTTCTGTTAGTACTCGTTTTCACATCGTTTGTCAACTTCCATGAATCTTTTCTGAGCTTCATTCCAGAAAGTTTCTTGAGTTCTTTCTATATATATGTATGCATATATATATATATATATATATAAAGTGTGTGAAGTATGTGTATATATATATATATATATATATATAACTCTTCCAGATTATTCATTCGTCTCTTCTTCCTTTTCTTCTTTTTTAGCTTCACTGTTAACTAAAGATAGTTCTCTAGTAGTTTGATTAATATGCAGTTCCGATGATCTTCTTTTTCGATTTCTTAGCTCAATTCTTCCACATTTCTCATCTCGTGATTTTATTTGCTTAAGAAATGCGGGCTTTCCGCTTGAAAATGATCTGAAGCTCTGTAATATCTACTTTCTTGTTTCTTTTCATTTGAACATCTCGTTTCTTTACATATCTAAACAGAGAGAGTTTTTGAAATCATGAGTTTCTCAGAGAAAGAAAACCGATGAACGATTTTCCTTTTTCTCCAATTCGAGTTTTCTGTCGTTTCCAATGTTTTGAAATCCGATCATTTGATCGCTTTCAGGTCAAACCCTGATCCAAACACTCCCTCTCGTTTCACTAATTTTTCGTACTACTTGTGTCTCAATCATCTTTTAGCTCAGTAGCTGGAATCTGCAAAGCCTTTTTCTATATCTGTGTTTCGAAAGTTTTCTTACACAGCCGCTATATTTTCTGTCGTTTACTATACATAGAACCTTTTGTGTTTTCAGCTCTTTTGCGGAGTCCAAAAATCAAACTCATTGTTCTAGTACTAGTACTCCTACTTTTCGACTTTGTCTTTACTACTCTTGCCTCCAAATTTACATAGAATTGTCATTTTCACCGTTATTTTGAGAGCTTAAGAACGGAAATGGAAATTTCTTGATCTGCTCTCCAATGGTGGTGGTCTTTTATTGAGGGAATTTACAGTCTTAGTGTGTGTGTGTGTGTGTGCGTGTGTGTGTGTGTGTGTGTGTGTGTGTGTGTTACCATTTTTGAAAGCTTATTTTAGCAGATTCTCTTGATTGCCCATTTTTATTATTGCATAATTTTGTTAGGATCAAAAGTATGGAGGGAAGCTCGAGTGATCAATTCAGTGATGAAGCTGCAAAACATGGCTATGGCTATCGCAATGTAAGCTCTCTTTACCCTCAGCATGCACCTTCAGACAAAATTCCTTGTTTCTGGTATAACTTTCCTCACATGCCACTTACACACTCTCAATTCTCCGCACATCAACCCACGCTCCACAAACCAAAACTTGATTTTGGGTTTTTTTTTTGGTGACTGAACAAAAGTGAAATCATTATTATTTTTTAAATGAATATTTCCCTTTAAAAGGTTGGGAAAATAGTCTTTCTTTTTCATTTTTGAAAGGGGATAGGAGAAATAAGCTTTCAGTAGTGGAGAATACGAAATAAGAAATAAAAACCGAAAATTACTTGTATTTGTTAAGTAAATATAAGCTTCATTATTATTAATATTATTATTATTATTTGAAAAGGGGAAAAGGAAATAAGCTTTTTTTTTTAATAAATAAATGTGGAAAACAAGCTTTCAGGAGTGAAGTAATAAGAAGAAAAGAAAAGATAATTTCAGCAAAAAATAAAAAATAAAAAAAAAGAGATAAAAAATCAGCATTAAATGCAATCGCACTTTATTGTTCCTTCCACGCGCTCCAAAAGGCGCTTGAGAACCGTTCGTGTATCAACTTTTTGGCCATGCAAAATCAAGGTTGATATGCTTTTCTTTGAGCCTGCAAAAGAACAAAATGAAAACGATTACCGTAATAATGAGATTGCGAGCGAGCCGCATAAACATTTGAGCGTGGACACTCTGTAAGAAGATGACAAAGCCCAGATTACTTGGGATTTTTATGAAAAATAAATGCTAAAGTTTTCATGAAAAATAAATGCTAAAGTTTTAGAGTGAAAAAAAAAAAATGCAGAAATTACTTGGGACTTTTGTACGTGTAGGGCACTTGCTGGAACATAAATGAGACTACATGGTATATTAGTGGGGTATGATACTTATTAGTGTGCTAGATAATATACATTACGTTAAAACAGATATAAGATAAAAATAAATCTATAAATCAAATATTTGGCGTTTGTTTCACTATTGGTTCTCATGTGGCAGGAGGTGATGTACTTGACTAGGCCAAGGCAAAGAGCACAAAGCCCTTCTTTGGCCAGACATGCTCTGGCCTCATCTGGTACGTACTACCACACCCTACAGCCATATGTAGCCTTGTTTACGATATTTCAAATTTTCCATATTTATTATTTTTTTTTCCCTTCTGCTGTAACTCTTATGCCTTGTAACTTCTTGGTCATTTTTCTAATTATACAACAGAAGCTGTAGAGCAAATAAAGGTGGGTTCTTTCTACGAAATTGACCACTCCAAGCTCCCTCCCAAGACGCCGGAGCAGCTCTACTCCATTAGGGTGGCCATGGTAATTTTCTCGCCAAACCCACTTCCACAACTTTTTTTTTATTCAATTTCTTTTGGTTAGTTATGTGTTAACTAGGGATCAAAAGAAAGTTACTGATTTCGATTTATGCAGGTGAGTGAGAAGGCTGGGTCAAATGCTTCATTGAGGTTCCCAAGCGTTCATTCCCTTCGGGCCCATTTCAGCGACGGAAACTATGGTAAACCGGAAGGGAAAAAGCTGCCTGCTTTGGATGAGAAGTACGTAATGGGGTCGGGCATGGCGGCTGAGGTGCTTTTAAGGAGAATCCCATGTCAGGAAATTGCTGAAGATGGGAACTTGTGGAGCTTCTGGGCATCACCAGCGTTGGAAGCCGAGAGAAATGGCGTCGAAGATGTGATTTCTAAGAAGGGTTCTTGCTGGTCTGAGCTCAACTTCACTGGTATGGTTGGGTGGGGCAAGCGCCGGAAAATTCGCTTCCTTAATCGCCATCACGAGTACAAGCTCGGTGTTATAGCAAGCACTGCCAATGAGGATGATGACGATAACGAGGCAAAGAAAGAAGAGGAGGAAGTTCAGGAAGAAAAGGAGGAAGAAGTAGAGGAGGAAGATCAGGAAGAAAAAGGGGAAGAAGTAGCCGAGGGTGTTGAAGAAGGTCAGGTGAAGGTAGAGGCTGACGCGTTTGGGGTTAAGAACTGTTGCTCTAGTAAGAGAAAGCGCCCTGGTAAGAATAGCAAGACTGAGAATTTGAAAAGAGCAAAGACTGATCAGAAACAAAATAAGAAACTTCTCAGTCGGAGTAAGAAAAAGCCTTTCAGAAACTCCATAGAGAGATGGTCTACAGCGAGGTGAGGACTATCTCTCAATTAGTTTCTTCAAATCTCACTGATTTTGTTCTTATTTTTCCTTTCTAATGTTGCGTGGTTATTGAATCTGTGAAGGTACAAATTGGCTGAGGAGAACATGTTGAAGATTATGAAGGCAAAAGGTGCTGTGTTTGGGAACCCAATACTAAGGCCTGCCTTGAGAACTGAGGCACGCAAGCTGATTGGAGACACGGGCTTGTTAGACCATTTACTGAAGCATATGGCCGGAAAGGTCGCACCTGGTGGAACTGATCGGTTCCGGCGACGGCATAATTCTGATGGGGCCATGGAGTATTGGATAGAAAGTGCTGATTTGGTTAACATAAGGAGGCAGGCTGGGGTGCAAGACCCTTATTGGACACCTCCACGAGGGTGGAAGCCTGGTGATAGTCCCACGCAGGATCCTGTTTGTGCAAGAGAGATTAAGACTCTTAAGGAAGAGATAGTCAACATTAAGAAGTAAGGACTTTATGTGATATATCGACCGAAAATTTTGGTTAAGAAATGGTTAAGATGAATAAGTAATATTGATGTGTTTATTTGGCTTCTTTCTTGTCTTACTATTCTAAATACGTCTGATTCTCTAGCCAATATTGATTTGATACATAGAGAATTGAATTGATACTTTATAGGAATATGGAGGAGCTCGCCTTCAAGAAGCCAATGGAGGCCGGCCAAAATTCTAAGTCCAGTGTACAATTTGACCATGAAGGCTCTTTACTACTAATGAAGGTTAGTAGTGAAAAAGGGACACTAATTGGAAATTTTTTTGCTAATGATAGTTGGGCTGTGAACAGTCAATATATAATTTTCTTCTTTTCTACTTTTGACTGAGATCCTGTTTTAGTAAGTTTTTAACACCTTGTCTATCTTTTACCACAGAAAATGCACATGGAGTTGGTGAATAGAAAAGCAAAGGTTGAGGAGCAACTGATGGAAATTTCCGATTATTTGAGTGAAATGGAGGTACCAAAACGTAAATTCAAACTTGTGGTTTATGGTTGTATTAGAAAGTTGAAATTGCATGCATGAGTTATTGTTTAATAAATTTGTCTTTCTTGCTTTATGTTGGGAACCATTTAAAGCTTTATAGTACGTCAGACACATTTTGATGAGTTAACATTCGACCCTTCTAGTTCAAATAGTGGCAACCAAGAAAGTTGGTTTCCCTAATAAATGGTACTGTAATTCGATATTAATCACTTCTCGCTTCTTCTATTAATTAGGACAATGATTGGGTTTCTTCTTTAAGACTTACCACATGAAAATAGCGCAAAACCAATTCTTCAAAAACATCTGGCCAACTTTATGACTAGTATTTGATGAATCAACAAAGATTTGTAGCATTAAATATCACCACGTTTTGTGTTAAACGATAATAATGGCAGTGTCATGGATGTGCATGGTTAATGCTATAATGCAGGACCAAATAGGGATGTTAAAATCAGGAAAGCTAACCCTGTCAGAGTCTGAAGCACCGCCAACATTATTAATGCGATCAACAACATCACCATCAGATTCTGAAAGAAGCGGAAGGACAGAGAAGGGATCACAAAATAACAAATCAATAAGTAAATCAGGTGATCAGGGAGGGGACAAGCCGGAAAGCACAGTAACAGAGGACAGGGCAACAAGAATACAAAAGTTGAAGAGTGGTTTCAGGATTTGCAAACCACGAGGGACCTTCCTGTGGCCAAGTATGGCCACTCTTACTCAGGCTGTGGTCCACCCAGATGACCATGGCCCTCTTGTGGTCCCCACCCCACCATCAATCTCCTCTTCCACCACCTCAGCACAACCCCACCAGCTTTTCGAAGAACATCAGATTACACAATGTGGGCCCAAACCTCCTTCTCCTGTCAAGCCATTGGCTTCAAAACGTCCTGTCAGATCAGCCACACTATGCATTGTCTCCAAAGGTTCCTCCTCTTCTTCTTCTATTCCTCCTCCACCAACGACCCCAAACTCCCAAATCATGATCACCATTAAAACCTCTACTTCTCTGATCAACCTAAACGAGACCCCTAATGACCAAAACAACGATGACGGGTTTTGTGGGATTCTCACCCACCAAAGGCAACAGAGTAGTGTGACTAGTGTTGCTGCCATTACAAGTGTTAGTATTGCCAATTTTTGGGTCCTATCTTTTTATGTTATTTAACTTTGATAAATTTGGAATTAAGATCACTTTTTTTTTTTTTCTTGATTCTACACAGTTGGTACCAACTGAGAAGGAGAGAGAGGGAGCAGAAGACAAGGAAAATGGCATGAACTACAATGAGTTTGAACAGCAACATCAAAAGGAATGCTCCTCCACTTGCACCTCAAGAGTGCCACAAATTATGGAAGAGGATCGCTGGCTTGCTCTGGTTGCCCAGGACCCAGCTCTCAACTCCAAACGGGCTTGATTGGTTTTGTGACTTCCAAACTTGGGGAGGTATAAGATAACAGTAAACTATGATTGGAGAGCATATATAATGGATAATATATATAAATAGGTTATATACAGAATATTTAAATTGTCTTACTTATCCAGGAACATGCATTATTATAGTTTTGGGGTTTACGTGCGCTGTGCACTTTGAGAAAAAGTTCATAGAGCAAATATAGGTTTATCTAATGGGCGATTATTGTTTTCTTTTGGAGTACTAAACATACTTGCAATAACGCAAATGAATTATCATTTGAACTTTTCTTTACTGATTTTGATGAAATTCGTTGTTGCCATCTCCTTTATTTTGTGTCAAACCAAAAAGGCCTTTTGTGTTATTTAAAGATTTGCCTCTTTTTCCTCTTTTCGGAAAACAACGAGGAAATAAGAAAAGTTTGCGTAGAAAGGCTAAAGCAGTAATATTATATCTTGCTAAAGGATCAAAATCGTAAGGTTTTATTTTTCCCCACACCAAAAGAAAACTAAATTTATCAACTTTCCAGCTCTTCTCTATTCTCAAAATATAGTAAATTTCATAAATACCCTGAGTTCTTGACTAATTTTCAATTGCCCCAATTCGTTTGGGATATGAACAAAAAGGTGGGTATAGGCGTTTTGAACGGTTTTGAACAATCAAAAGGAAATTTGAAAAATGAGACGTAGTTCATATGCAAAAAATAATCGTTACAGTAATTATCAACATGTATAATGCATCCTATAATTAGTAGCAGTGATTATCGTATCGATGAGACGGTGATACAAACGAAAACAGTCAAAACCGGTACTATCAATGCAATATGTTTTTTCCCCTCTTTTATGCTCTGAGAAAAGGCTTAACATTTACTGCTAAAGGATTGAACCTTTCCCGAGGTTTCTCTATCTTCTCTCTTCTTTTCTTTTCTTTTTTTTATTTTTTATTTTTTTTTCCACCCTTCGAAAATGAAAACAAATACGGGAGCTTTAACACTTTTAAGAACCCTTTGTGCTTCTCACCAATTCGCTACCAGCTAAAAGATATAGTTTCTTTTCATCCCAACTATTAAATGGTCTCTGCTGTTCAGAAAAAAAGGAGAACTACATCCTTGCTATCGCATATCCGGTTGAACCATTGACACTAATCTCTTTCAAATTTATACATCCGGAGAGTGCAGCTGTGAGCTTCACCAAATCATCCCTGGTGTGGGTTGCGCACAAAGTAACTCTAAGCCTAGAAGATAGTTTATCAACTTCAATAACAGCATAAAGAAAAAGTACAAAATTTGATAGTCTGTACATTAAGAGAGATAAATGAACATCACATTACAGCAAATTATAAAGGAAAAAAGAGAGAGCAAAACATGAAGGTATCCACAAACCTGCATGAATTGGGTGGGACTGTTGGGGGTCTGATTGCAGTCACATGGAAACCAGATCTCAACAAATGCCTGCTCCATAACAATGGGGGTGGTTAGAATCTGTTGTAGCAACAACTTTCTAACAATCATAAACACATCTGTGCATAGAGACATATAAAAGGGTTATAAGAGAAGGAGACAAACTGGCTAGCTTCCAGAGCCTTGTCTTCACTCCCGATTATTAGAGATATTATGGGGCTTGTGATTGGAACTCCGGTAAGAGCGCGGAAGTCCTGAACACGGTCCCAAATCGCCCTTCTTCGCCACATCTCCTTTCTTCCCACAACAACAGCAGCTGCTAAGTCATACTTGCGTTGTTAAGAGTCAAATTATTGGCACATATAATAAGCTTATGTTAGTCTGATGCTAAAGCAATTAACTTTATGGTCCATCAAACAATGTGAAGTCATACAAGTCAGGGAATGACTAGTAATTTGCATTTGCAAAGCCAAATTAAAAATAAAAAAATAATAATAAAAAAAGGTATCTTCACAATACATGTTTTGATCAGTCTTTTCTATTACACCAACTTATTCATGACCATGTTGGTCCATAATTCTAATCCTCATGGCCGTATCAAGCAATAGTAAGCACCAAAGAAAACATACACCAGGTTGAATGATAACAATGTGCACATAAATCATCCTCAACAAAAAATAAAATAAAATAAAATAAAAAGCTGTGAGACATCGCCAGCTTGGCTCAGTGCCTCACAGTTAGTGGGCCTCATCCCCCTGCAGCGAGACACACAGGCTGGGTGATTCTCACGGCAATGCTCAGAGAGAGATTTACCATGGGATGCAGCTGCAACTGGTACTGGTGCAGTCGTTGAAAAAATAAAAGACCGACCTCTTGATTGTATTAGTTGCTTCCACTTTTTACTGTTCATAGACAAGTTCAGTGAGTCAAAAGACAAAAATTAAAATTAATATTGTAGTTTTATATACAAGGAGAAGAAATATACAAGAATGTGACAAAGCACCTTCAACTGTCTAAGTAAAGCTTTATAAGCCTTCTTAAACCCTCTATCTACACTATGAAACATCTTCTTAATATGCGCGCAAAACTTTGAAACGAGACAATAACCATTCAAATTTATTATGAATTCATCGACACACACAAACACAGGCAGGTCACTGTTATTGCAGTAATAACATTCTTACTTAAAAACTAAAAGATGAGACTTTTTGGCTGGTGGGAAAAAAAAAGTAAATAAATAAGGGGAAGAGAGAGAGAGAGAGAGAGAGAGAGAGAGAGAGAGAGAGAGAGAGAGAGAGAGAGAGAGAGAGAATCAGAAGAATGCATAGTAATTGCCTGCATGCTATGAATCCTCCATGGCAACCTGCAGCCTTGCTCAGAGTGCCAACGCATATATCAATATCTTTCTCGCAGTTAAACTGCTCAGCCACTCCACCACCATTTTCGCCACAAACAAATGTTCCATGAGCCTGAAACAAAGACAATCACACACATTCTTGTTATATCAATAGGGAATGTTTCTTTTACTCTACACGGTCTCCACTAGAAAAGTAAATAATTTGTTAAGCATAAAAGGCAATTAATTTATGATCAATACTAGCAAAATGGAATTTTTTTACCCTGGGGTCTAATCAATCATACTTTTCACTATCCAACAGATACCATGAAACTTATGTAACGGCCTAGCATTATATCCAGAACCTTCGGAAGACTTACATCGTCAATCACTAACAAAAACCCATACTTTTTCCGCAGCTTTGCAAGCTCAATCATAGGTGCAAAGTCTCCATCCATACTAAACAAGCTGTAACAAGAACGAAATCAAGCTTCCAAACAGATTCAATATCTAGCGCTGACATGTGCATGAGGGTATATGCATTATGAATGAAAATAGACCCAACTTAAAATGTGGGTTCACACTCCATAAAACTGAACAGAAAACCACTTTAACAACCACTGCTTTGATACCATTTTGGAATCAATTGTGTGAAAATTCAAGCTTTCAGAAAAGTATTGTAACTATCGAGAAAATAGTTGTTTCAACCTCTTAGTTTCAGGTTGTCTTTATTTTTTAAAAAATAAAAGTCTCACCCAATAGTGCATTAAAACAGTGGCACTGAAAGAAGCAGCCGTAACATCATGATTACCTATCTGTCACTACGACTTTCTTCCTGAGTGTGCAACTTGATCTGTCAAAACAAAGATGGAATGCTGAGATACAATCACAGGACGATAAATATCTAAATACATTTATAGACGTTTCCATAAATATAAGATATGCAAGAGTGTTTAAGAAAATTTCATAAGACCTACAACAATGCATTAAGTTGAGTCATGTTGCAGTGTCTATAGATGAAAACCTCTACGCTACGTTGTGGCCCAGCAAGACGAATCCCATCAATTATTGAAGCATGGTTTAATTCATCAGAAAAAACGGCCACCCTTTCATGCTCCAAAGGTTTTACACCGGAAGCTAGGAGAGATCCAACACTTCCCAGCGTTACCATCACGGCCATATTAGCCGCAAACCCAGTAGGACAAAGAAGGCAATCCTAGTCCACAAAGTTCAAATAATATCATCAGGTTTTTATTTTATTTTTATTTTTATTTTTTTTGGGAAAATAAAGAACAAAAATCATAAGATCTAGACCCACAAAAATGATCCACAATGTGTTTCAACTAAATCACTCTGACTTTTGTTACCCAACAATAGTAACAGATTACACGCTCATTGTCCTTGTGCATTAACAGGATGCATATTTTGACAAAATTCATGTATAGCTAAAAGATTATTTGTAAAGAAATTTATACCTCTTTCTTCTTTAAGTCCGCCAAGGACGACTCTAGCAGCCTATGGTAATTGGTATATCCGCAGATTAAAGCGGAACCTCGCGGGCCCATTCCGTGTTCTTGTGCTGCCTAATTACTAAACAAACATTTAGCAAAACGTATAAGAAAAATGTTAAACTAAAAACCACGTCAATTATTATCATCAAACCTTTGCAGCAGCTTTTCCAATTGTGGGATGTGAACTCAATCCCAAATAATCATTTCCAGAGAACAAAAGCAGCTTCTTGAATTCCTGAGGACATGTCCCTGCTTTAGAATCGGCTAAAACCTGTCCACAATCAGCCTCGTCTCCTGCAAAATCCTCCAAAACGTAAATTCTAAGCACAATTCATCATATAATTATGAACTAAGCACAAATGAAATAGTTCGAATTCTAACGTTATTAAACGGAAAAAAATCTTAAAATTCATGCAAAAATACCGGAACTAGAGATGTCGAGGAGCCATTTCTGGAATGTGGCATCTGAAATCCGGACCTCGACGGAGGAGCGGTCCCATGGCTGCATTTCGTCGAACACTTGGAGTTCGTCGTTGGGAATGGAGCGTTGTGGTTCGTAGCCGAGGTGGATGGGTCTGAGAGAACGAGTGAGGTGCAAAGACTCCAGCTTTGAAAGTGCCCCCAGGACCCACTCGTCCCACGACGAGCTCGTCACCTCCATTTTCGTTCTTGTTTTTGCTTTTGCTTTTGCTTTTGCTTTTGCAGAGGAGAGAGAGAGAGAGAGAAGTAGTTAAGTTGTAGATGGAGAACTTCTCGTAGTGGTTGAGGTTTGATGGCTGCGGGTCTCATCTGATTGGGTAGTTCATTCCACGTACGGTGTCAAGTTCGATGGCGCAAATTGGCGGTCTCGAGCGAGAATCCTTTTTATTATGTGACCCCAAGAGTCACCAAAATAGATAAATAACCCCTTTTTAACAAAAGTAGGGGTGTTCATGGGTTGGGTTGGTGCGGGGTAGGATTTTTTTTTCCCCACCCCAAAGGGTGCGGGTTACACATATTTGGCCCCAACGATATTAGAAAAATTTCACAACCCAACGATGTTCGGGTTGGGTTGGGGCGGTGCGGGGTGGGTTGGGTGGTCGGTTTCAACATTCAAAAAATTAAAGACTTAAAGTTCAATATAATATTCAAACTTCATCATTAAATAGAAATAGCAATCATCTTTATCAGTCCATCTAACATCAAACATGAAGCAAAATAGTCCATCCAACATCAAATACAAAACAAACATAAATTAGTCTACACTTATAAATTAGTCTTAACATAAAACAAATAGCTTAAGCAAAGCAAATATAGAGGCTTAAATCTTAATTCAAATCCATCCAAAGCAAGCATTACAACATTAACTATCTTTATCAATCCACACTCTTAGGCTCCTCAATGGTTGTAGTAGGACATGAAATTGAATTATCTATAAGAGAAATGAAAATAGCTTGTAATCATTTGGATAGTTTAGAGTTCATATAATAAAATAGATTAAAATACATACAAATTATTGTCTTACCTAGATTTTCATATGTCTCCAAGTCATCTAAATAGTCTCTTACTTGCATTAGACTTCAACCAATTTTGAGTACAAACAAGAGCCTCCACCATCTTAGGATTCAAAGAACTCCTAAATGGAGGGGTATATGCTGCGGGTTGGGTTGGGGATTGCGGGTTGTTATTGAGTCAACCCACAACCCGCCCCAAACACTTCGGGCCAGAGATATAATAGATTGAAAATTTAAAAATAATGCTGCGGGTTGTTTTTTTCGGCTTGGGTTGGGGCGGGGTGGGTTGAGTTTGCGGGTTGTGCGGGTTTATGAACAGCCCTAAACAAAAGTGCTAAAACTAGATACATTGATATTTTATTTTTTTTATTGTCTGAAAATTGAAATCCCGTTCAACATACCATCTTTTGCTAGTCCGTTTCCATTTCATTTTATACTCTTTTTTACTTTTTATCTCTGTTTTTTTACTGACCATCTTCGATACTTGAATATTACCATCTTCTGTCTCAGGTGCACTTAAATTATTTATCAAGAAAAGTGCGGTAGATAAATCTAATACAAGTAGAGAAGAACATAATCTGTTTTCATTTGTGGCATAGTTCAGATTTCAGGCAGTCTTATAGTAAAAAGGAAGACAGTGGGTATAAGACAGTGTTAAAACTAGATACATTGATATTTTACTTTATTTTATTTTCATTGTCTGAAATCCTGTTCAATATACCCTCTTTTGGTAGTCCGTCCCCATTTTACGTTTTTATTTTGTATTTTTTTTTATCTTTGTTTTTGATTGACAATCTTTGATACTTGAATATACCCTCTTCTGTCTCACGTGCACATAAATTATTTATCAAGAAAAGTGCTGTAGATAAATCTTATACAAGTAGTAAGGAACATTATCTGTTTGATTAGCAATTATATACATAAGATAAATTTAAAGCCTTAGATAAAGTCAGATTTTTTTAAAAAAAAAATTCCAATTCCCCTTGGCTTCCATGTAACACAAAATTAATTATATATTTCCCGAGAAAATATAAGAAGATGAACTTCGATATTTCATTTACAAATTACTTGTCCCTTCGTGAATACTTTCATCCACAAATGACTTTCCCATTAATTCAGTCATAGAATGAAATAAGATACTTGTGCTATCAAGTATGTGATACAAACCGAAACCAGCAAAAAAAGTGTGTTACTAACCCGCAACTAATAAAAATAAAAATAAAACTAATAACAATATTCTAGATAATCTTTTTGTATAATTGATAACATCCTATATAATTTTGGAATTGTAACAGTCAGCATGACTGCTTATTTATTTATATATATATATATATAAAGAACAGTGCAAATACCCTCCCATATTTGTAATGCATGTATGATCTTTAATGCATTTTGTATAGTATCTTTTAAAATACAAAAATGCTAAACAGCTCCGTGGAGCTATTCAGCTCCGCAGACACATGGACTGAGCCCGTGCCCTTAGGGGCTCCACATGGGACCCACTCCATGTGCCTGCAAAGCTGCGGCTCTGCAGAGCTATTTAGCACTGCTCTTTACAATATGAAAACTATTTCAAAGTCCATGTCAATGCAAAAAAGAACACTTGTTATTTAACATGCACCAAACGAAACAAGCAAGAGAAAATTCACGTCGCAAGGAACAAGAAGTTATATAGTCTCGTTCACTTTGCAGGTTTAAATTTTTTATTTAAGTTAAGATGTGATATTTTTTTAAATTTTTTTACTATAGCAGAAAATTTTAATGTGACATTTTTTAAGAGTTTTTTACTGTAAAAATCTAAAATTAAAAACTCAAATCGGTGAAATGAACGAGGCCACAGTGAATTATTCCCTAAACAAGTCTCTAATTTCTAACAGTAAATAGTCAAGGAAATGGCTCGAGAAACCCAACAGATTCTAAGAGCTAATGAGCCAAAAGAATGAGCCATTTTATTGAAAGTTCTACAAATCCAACAGAAGCTAATGAACGTCTCAGAGAGTAGCAGTCACTCAAAATTCAAGTTTTGTTCAATTTGTTGCACATAATTCCCTTCAACAAAGGCATAAAAAGCTAGCCAACAATTTCCATGTAGAAGAATCTTAAGCTTGCAACACTTGTGCTTGTGCAGAACAGAATTTTGACAAGGTACAGACTACAGATGACCAGTACACCTCTTTTATACAGACCAAATGCTGCCCAATCTTCTTATAAATCCAAAGCCTCCTTCCTTTGACCTTAATCTGCAGTATCAACTAAACATCAAGAAAAATTATTTCCTAGACATATTACTTGCACAAAATGGTAAACAAAGGCGGTGAGAAGCATAGAAATTTTACTGGTGATGTCTTCAAACTAAAGGATTTTGATAGAAGGAACATGCTGGACTTTACAATAATCTTCCCCTTGAAGCCTATCTGTGAATCTTCTTGGCATTTGTCTGATTTCCAACTCACGCAGAGTCGTCACAAACTTCATCCCTTCAGGGATCCTCCTCAGATCCGAGCAATTGGAAATGTGAAAACTTCTGAGCTGTGGCAATGCACTTTCTTCAACATGTACCTCTTGCAGAAGCAAGTACTCAAGCTCCAGAATCTCAAGTTGAGGAAACCCACCAGCAGAAACTTTTAGTTGTTTCCTAACATAAGAAAATGCTTTTAATCTGAGAACAGATAGATAAGGAAGCTCCTTGAGCATCTCCATAGGATCGTCATTGAGATGAGATTTGTGTAAAATCAGTTGAGTCAGCCTTTGCGGGAATTCATTTGAACTTCCTTATCTCTCCTCTGATTTGCAGCTTGATGACACGTCGAAGCAAAGAAAGTTGACGGAGAGATGGAAACATAAAGTTGTCTTCTGACTGCAGGAACAAGGATTGCAGGCACGAAAGCCTCGACAAAGAAATAAATATTTCATCTGCGTTTGTGCCGAAGTTTCCTCTCAGCCCCAATTTTCTAAGATTGATCAAATTCGCAGGATTGGCTTGCTTCCAATCCTGAATATGAAGGTTTGACAGAGTCTGGAGATGTTG